>OLKM01001543.1:72500-90000 GCA_900291075.1 Melanogrammus aeglefinus
TGTTGGCTACAAACGCAATTAACTATTTAGAAGTTCAAAAAGGCCAACATATTCTTTATTTTGCTGACCACTTGTTTTTTATCCAGCCAAAAGTCTTGTAAGGAAAGTTCCTCTGCTACTTTCTTGTAGATCGCATCTTTCCCCGTCTACATTAAATGTGACTGCATCACCTTCTCTCCCATAATGGTCAGCAGCTCGTGGATATCGTTGTATCTCCAGTTAGAACTACCCATGTTGATGACTCTGCGTCATCCACACCTCTACCCAAAGTATTATTTACATTACCTCGGTCAGTGAAAAAACGTGGACTGTGGCATGAAAAAGGCTGGTATAAAACGGGCATATTTCACAGTGCAAAAACAATTAAAGATAGTGTGTGTGCGTGTGTGTGTGTGTGTGTGTGTGTGTGTGTGTGTGTGTGTGTGTGTGTGTGTGTGTGTGTGTGTGTGTGTGTGTGTGTGTGTGTGTGTGTGTGTGTGTGTGTGTGTGTGTGTGTGTGTGTGTGCGCGTGTGTGTGCGTGTGTGCCACTGTGTATTGAGACACTGATTTTCTACGATTCACCTCTGCTTCTCTTTGTATTGTCAGTTTCCCCTCACCTCTTGAGCAGCAGAATAGCAATAACGGTGCCAATGATGAGGAGGACAGCCAGAACAGGACCCATCACCCAGAGCATCTCAGGGTCCTCAGAGGGCCACGGCATGGTTTGGAACGACAGCACCACCGGCTCAGAAAACGGACTGGCCACAAAGACCTTCTGCTGCTGCTTCACAGGTACAGACAAAGAGGATGCCACTTGGAAAAATTTCTATAAGAGATTATAATATAACATGCATTTACTCTCAGTGAATCTCATCTTTTTTTAATAGAAGGCCTAACAGCAGGTGCTTAGACCAGTAGCAATAACGATATATATTTATTTGATATAGATTAATACGTGGACAGCTGAATAGGATTATCTTTAACTTTGTATAAATTATATAAAAATAGTGGTTGCACTATTTTACATATAAAAGTATTGTCTGACATTTGAGATTTCCCAGAGATCTATTTTCTGAATTATATCTTATTTAAAACTGTTTCAGTAAACCACTCCCTAAAAAAAGGTGAAATAATGCAGGTATATTGATTGTTTCAAAACTTGAACCACAAACGTCCAGCTGTGTGAATTATATTTGCTAGAAAACCAGTTAGCTTGGCATGTGTGAGCCATCCAAAATGACCAAGTCCAATACTAATTTGATCTGCTCTGAACCGGTTATCATAAATTATGATACAAATCTGAATCCACTTTCCTCTTGTGCAAGTTGATCTCAGAGGTTTCCCTCAATAACTAACCAGTATTGAACAGACACCACATCAGCATGTGACTATGAAAATATGGAAACCTAAATGTGAGGCTAGAGATGTGGCGATTCCCACTCACAGAGTCTTGGTCTGTGAGCTCGGCGAGGACAAAGCAGAGGCACAGCTGCTGCCCAGGCAGGGCCCGGTTGTAGTAGCGGTGGTAGTGCTTCTCGTCACCCAGGGTGAAGGCCTCAGGCAGGGACTCCAGCTGGGCAGCGATGTAGGGCTGGGGAACGTCCTCGATCTGTCTCCGGCGCCGGAAAACGCTGGGGTCCATGTCTGTTTCCAGGAGCTGCATGGCAGGGGGAGGACGTCAGACCAGAAATGTAACGACTATTTTCAGAGATGGGTGTTGCGGCTTTTACCAAAAACCATCACAATGGGATTCCACAAGTGACAATTCTCTCTGTGGGGATTTTAAAGATGATATTTCTGGACTATATTTTCAAAATAGCTTGAATGCCAGAATCGATAGAAATATAATCCTGTTCCAAAGCTTTTGCTACATGTGTCACTGCACAGTTTTCGTTAGTTTTTAATTGTATGAAGTGTGTTATTTAATAAACAATAAGACACATGAAAAAGCATGAAAGTAAAATCACACAACTATGATGGAAGATTTGAGAATGTCAAACTAAACAAGCCTGTGTTAACATCGGCAGTCAACCATAACAATTATGACAAAAATAATTATATACTAGATCAAATATTGAAACTAAAGTATAAACAGATTAAACATTGTTTAGTTCAACACCCAGAACTTTCTCTTCATAGTTCTACAAGTCAAAAAAGACAAGTTAAGAATTGAGAACAAGCGTTTCCAGCATATTCAAACAGATTAATGAAAGTTACAATGCTTACGCTTAGATGCTTACAATGGACATTAACAAGCAGTTGGGGCCATTGGATATGTTGATAATGATGACATCCTGTGGGATTAGCCCCCTATGTGGCCTGCACTCTGTATGAACCGTAGACATCATGAACACGCTTGGCTACAGAGTCAAGTTACGATAACAAAGCGGATCACTAGAAACTAAATTGTTGTTTTGAATTAAATGTTTTAAATTACCTACTAGTAGCCAACTCACGCATGTGTCCTTATGAAAAACAATATGCTGTGAAACCAAACATTCACTCACCTCATTTAAATCCATGTCCTCAGGGCTTTCCCACATCTGCAGTGAAGCTGGGGTGACAAGGACCACCACTACGTAGTACCACCTGTGTTAAGAACATACAACTGCATCAACAAGCTAGAGCAGTGGTTCTCTAACTTTTCCCCTGGCAACCCCCCAAAATTCCCTGGTGACGTCTGGCGACCCCCCTTTTATTTTTTAATTTTATTTTAAAACCTGTCCTGTTCAATGCATGTTCCCACAATTGTACAAACTGAAAGGAAAATAATCAAATAAACAATTCTATCAAAGGAAAGATCACAAAATTCCTAGTTTATTTTTAACAAGAACTTAAACATGACGGAACAGTGCATCTGCAGATAGATCTAGGCCTGAACAAGACACATGAACGATAAACCTCCTCCTCAAAAAATAATCCAAGGCAAGCACATGCATCAGATCAATTAATTATTATTTTTTTACACTAATGTGAAGGATGGGCCTGCTTGTTTTTCAAGTACGCCAGGGACGAGAATGTCTTTTCGCACATATATGTCAACCCAAAGGCTGTAAGAATATTGATAGCGGCTGCAGACAATGCGGGGTACTCCCGCTCAACTGAAAGCCAAAATGAATCCCCCCGAAATGTGGCTAATAGCCCACTATTTTTGTTCCATATTATTGCTCAGCGGCCAAGCCTGATATTGCAGCTATTTAAGAGGGCTGTGGACCGGTCCCTCGATTCAAGGAGCCCAGAAGTTGATCTCTCAGTTCAGAGACAGGAACGCGTCTCCGCAAAAAAAGTCTGGATATCAATCAAAGGCTCATAATTATCTTTATACCACATACTAATAAAATGTGCGTTTTCTCTTTTCAAAACGCCACCTCAAGCGTTTTATTAGCAGTTTTATTTATATTTTTTTGCAGGAGAAGGAGGGGTGGGCAGCTGAAAGGAGTCGTAGTGAAACAAATGTTGTTTCGGCCCGGCATCCAAAAGGGCATAGTTGCACGGCGCCGTTAACTTCTCGTGTCCGAGGTTTTTCCTTTTAGTTAACATGAATGAATTTTTTAATCCGCTGTCCTTTCTTTAATAGGTCCATGATTATTATCAAACGGGAATTGTTTTGAGTTTGCATAGTGGGAGCGTCGCGATACATTGTTTCTTTCTGTGAGGAATAAAGGACAGGTTTAGGCCTAGACAAGAGCTCTAGAATTTTAATGTAGACTTTATTTTTTGATGCGTGGTTTCTGACTTAAAATAATAATAACAATTAAAAATTAAAATCATCTCGCCCTCAAACATTTTTAACGACCCCCCGAAAACTTTGCGCAACCCCCACTTTGAGAACCACTGAGCTAGAGCATCAGTTATGAGTGGGTGGAATGGCTTTCAAAGATCAAGGGAACATCTCACATCCGTAATATGATCATATTGGATGAATAGGAGCTGTTTTTTAACCCTTTGCAAGATTTAAATGACATGGACCACAACAAACAAGACATTATATGATTGGCTGAAGTTAAACTGGCAACTCACCGTTTTCACAGAAGAAGAGGACCAACACAGGTGTCCCTCATAACACCAATTACGGGTCTGTTACTTTTACATGGCACGGGTAGATACTTATCATTGGCACAAGTTTAGCCTACTACCTGTGCCCTGGCTCATAAAAGGAGCAAATTGTGCTGCCATGTTTCACTACCAAATAAATATTTCTGGGAGGACCGTTTAAAAAGTCAACAACGTTGAAACAACATAAAAGTAAAATTGTATGTGAAGAAAAACAACCAAGCTCGTCTCCAGGCAGATGGAAGGACCAGCACTGACCTGACGGAGACTCCAGCGGGGACCTGGGGCAGACTGAAGGTGAGCTTCCCACCCTCCTCTGGGATCTGTTGGAGGTGCGCTGGCTTGACGTGCAGCATGTCAGGAGCCGTCCGGATGGAGACCTGCTGCTGGAGACCCCCGGCACTGCTCCCGCGGCTCATCAGCATGAAGGAGTACTCCGTCTCCGGCTGCAGACCCCTGATCAGCTTCTTTCTGAGGTGCGGCTGGACGTCCACACTCTGCTTGTTGTACAGGATCTATAGGGAACGCATGGGACGTGTTGGATATAGCAGAGAAATGATCCCTTTCAGCCTCGTGTTCGAAACAAGATGGAGCTGTCGGTTCTCCTTTAGAAAAAAAAAGGAGGGATCTATATAGAACACAGAAAAGGCTGTATAAATATGTTTACAGTTTTGCTATTTGTGTCTTTTATTTCATCCTCTCATTAAAAGTATTTTGCCGCACTCTTAAAATGCATCATGCATGAATTTAATGATTCTTTCCGAGATGCTGCATACAAGTTGTGTAATAGATACATGCATGGATGCACAGATTACAGTTGCATGCATACATGTATACACATTATACACACATTAAAACATTATACATTATAAGGGCATACAAATGAGTATGCAGCGTGGCATTGCATCACCTTGAAAGGAACCTGAGATTGATAAGTTTCTGGTACTTCCCAGGTTAACAGGACAGAGGTTTTGGTCACTGCTTTAACAGCAAAGTTTTTGGTGAATTCTAGGAAAAGACAAAACATAAAAACTTGTCAATAGAGAGACACAATCTGGATTAACTACAAAGAGTTTTGTTATGAGAATGGAGAATACTCAATCTTCAACGTTAAATCAATTCTGTGAGAATTTTCATCATTGTTACAAATAACTATGAATACGTAACTAAAAGTATTAAGGCCATAAATCAGATCATGCATCGTTATATATGATTGAACAATTCCCACAACCGCCAGGAGTCTGAGAATCAGAATAAGAATCAAGTGCTTTGAGTACTCCCATAGGCACATACAGTATAAAGGCAGTGTTATTCGAATGCCATTATACTTCATATACACCACGGGCCCTATTTTAACGGTCTGAAACGCAAGTGAGAAGCGCCAAGCGCAAGTAGCTTTGTGGGCGGTTCTATGGCGATGTCGCTAATTTACCAGTGCAAAAAATGACTCTTGCGCCCAGCGCAAATCTAAAAAGGGTTAGGGCCCTATCTTGCATCCGGCGCAAGTGACTTGGTCACTGGCGCATGTGTCGTTGCTAGTTTACAACTGGCGCAGAGCGTTCTTTTGCCACCAGCGCCACTCGCCGTTAAATTAGGGAATGATCTTGCGCCCCAAGGGGCGGTTCGGCGGAAGGAGGAGGCGTGTTCTGGCGCAAACGGTATTTTGACGTTTCTGAAAACCATTGCGCTTACTGACCAGGAAAATACCTGGTTTAAAGTCAGTGGCGCGTTGTTCAGATGCTATTTTAAGGGCGCATGCATACATGCGCATACGGATTGCTTGTGCACCTCGCGCATACACTTTGCTTCTCTCATCTACACGGACAGCAGTTCCCATTTTTGCAAACCATACATAATTAATTTTGTATATAATTTAATATAATAATAATAATATAAATATAATAATATAATATAATTTTGTCCAGCTGCTGAAACAATTACGGCGATTTCCTCCCAAGACGCTTTCACGGAAGCAATTTTGGGTGGGTTTCTCCCATCCCCATATAAAGCCAAGTCGCGTTCTTTGACTGCTCTGACAAGCACATCGGTATCTTCTGTGGTGAACCTTTCATTGCGTGCGCCTGGCAAACCCGCCATCATAATAGCAATCCGCCAAGGAACATTGCGGCCGATCGTTCTTAAAGGGGATGCGAGAAAACGCTCTGATTGGTTCATTGCACGTTACGCCCAAACCACACCTACGGGTAATTAGGCTGCTTCAGACCAACCCTTTTGACACTTGCGCCGCGGCGGAAGTGTCATTTATCCGCCTGTAAAATAGCGATAGCGCCGTAGAACCGCCCACAAAGCTACTTGCGCTTTGCGCTTTCCCACTTGCGTTTCAGACCGTTAAAATAGGGCCCCTAGTCTGAAGTAGCCTAATAAATGTAGGTGTGGTTTGGGCGTAACATGCACTAAACCAATGAGAGTGCCAGCTCCCATCCCCTTTAAGAACCATGAGCACATATGAATCTGACGAGTTCATATTTTGACAGCGCGTCTGTAGTCTCCGATGAGACAGATGCACATGAATTTCAAACTTGAAATGGCTCAGTTTATGGCAAAATAATATGGCCTAATTCACACATGGAATAAGGTTTTCTTCCACAACTTCAGAAATACTGAGTCCTCAAATGAATTTCGGCAAGGAAAACTTATATGATATGATATGCGGTAACTGTGGTTCTATTTAATGATATACGCAATACATTATAAACATCGTTTCTTCCCAGTATTGTATGCATTACCGTTATCAACTTGTGTTCCTAATATGCATGTGTCCCCCCGTTAATATACATTGCCATGGACTGTATTATGCGTTACGTGTTTAGTTTGCGTGTGTTTAAACAAATGGACGCACACACGCGCGTCTGCATTCATTAATTATTTTACACATACACACACACGCGCTTTCAATCATTCTTTTTAACACTAACTCGCGGTAAAACAATGTTTTCTCACAATCAAATACTCATCAATCCTAAAAGTTAAGCATGTACACGATGTCTGTGTCAAGAAAATATGTGTTTGCTGTACGGTGTTTGCAGATGCATTGATTTAAAAGAACAACTTATTACCGCTGTATCAGCTGTTCTTTTCCAAATAATTTACCAAGAATGTGTGGCTAGGTAGATGAGAGAAGCAAAGTGTATGCACGAGGTGTACAAGCAACATTATGCATGCGCCCTTAAAATAGCATCTGAACAACGCGTCACTGACTTTCAACAAGGTATTTCCTGGTTTGTAGCAGAGTGGGTTTCTGAAACTGCAAAATAGCACCAGGGAACGTTTGCGCCAGAACACGCCTCCTCCTTTCGCCGAACCGCCCCTTGGGGCGCAAGATCATTCCCTAATTTACCGACGCGTGGTGCAGGAGGGAAAAGAACGCTCTGCGCCAGTTGCAAACTAGCAACGACACATGCGCCAGTGATTAGGTCAATTGCGCCGGATGCAAGATAGGGCCCCATATGTCTGCATATCCTAAATAAATAGTGTTCTGCACAGGCTCAAGACCTGCTATGCTGAACAGTCTCTGCTCAGGAAGGCTGCAATCTGGCTTCGGTCTCCTCCTCCCTGCCATCTGCCCTCTAGTGTGTTTAGCGCATGTATAGCTGTAGGTGTGTGAGAGTCTGCATGTGTCTAGAGACATATGCTGGCAATTACGCGTTATATACATACAACAACACATTGGAAGCATATATATTTATCTTGACATTTTGGTGTAAGTAGGAGTCCATACAGAGGGGATGATAGACAGATCCTGCCGTTCTCTGTTTGTCATCAGTGACGAACAGAGAACGGCACACACACACAACCGGAGTCTCACCTGGTGGGGAGGAGGACACGGTTCTGCTCTGAATGCTTGGACTGAGTGGTCCGCTCCCCTTGCTGGTGAACGCCCGCACGCGGATGTCATAGGTGGTGTCCGGCTGCAAGCCCTGGATGGTCATCTGGGTGTCCGCGGTGGTGTTGGTGGTGTTTTGCTGGCTGTTGATGTCCCGGTACACTACCAGGTACTGGACAATCTTCCCATTCCTCTCGGCCAGGGGCGGGGGGTCCCAGGACAGGGCGGTGGACGTGGCGCTCAGGTCCACCACACTCAGGTTCTGGGGATAGCTGCCCGGCACATCCTCCGGGGTGCTCACCGCCTTGACGTACTCCTCCCCGGGGCCGGCGCGGTTCTTGGCACACAGTCTGAAGATGTAGGTCGCTCCCTTGTAGAGGCCAGTGACGGTGAAGTGGTCGTCAGTCTTTTTGAAGTCCTTCACAGTAAAAGCCCCCTCTTCAGCCCTCTTGTACTGCAGTTGGTAACCCGTGTGCTCCCCGACCATCTCCTTTGGGGGCTGCCACTGGATCAGAGCCGTGTTGCCTATGGTGGTGCTGATCATCATGGTGGGTTTGCCTGGGACTAAAGGAATAATCCCACCAAACACAAACGTTTTATTCATGACAAGGTTTTTGTTCATTATTCTTACTTAAAAATTATGAAAAAGGTGAATGCAGTCTTAATAATTGAATAAAAAGAGTCATGGTCAGAAATACAACCACTATTGCGTCACCATTACACATGATGTAAAGGTTTAATCTGCGGTACATTTATCCTTTTACGATCGCTATGGGGATTTTTCCAGGGAGTTCCCCTGATCGTTTAATGGTAATGTGTGTTTGATGGTCTGTGTGCGTGCAGTCCCAATTACAAACAGACGGCCCCTACCAGCTCCTGTTGTGGTGACCACCTTGGCTTTGCTGCGGGCCCCGTCTCCCTTGGTGGTGTAGGCAGCCACCGTCACAGAGTAGCTCTTCTCTGGGAGCAGTCCTGTGACGGTCGCCTCCTGGGTAAGAAGGTGTCGTGTGGAAGGGAAGAGAGGGAATAGAAAGAGAAGAACGGAACGGAAAGGAAAGGAATGAAGGAGACAAAACAGAAACAAAGTGAAATTCAGCACATCCCTGGCATCATCAAGGGCTGTTCTGATTTTCCTGACGGCCCACACTTAAGACTGATACGAACCAGAATGAATACTGATGCTTCTTGTTTTTCACCCCTTTGTCATAAGAGTTTGATGTGGCCGCTGATTTCAAATTTCCATATAATGAATTAACCAGAATGTTTGTTTCCTTGCTTGTTGTTATTCTGTTGGTCGGCTTCAATAATTATTTATCACAGCAGGTCACAGTATGTTTTTCTGACATAGAAATACATATTTAGGAAAGAAAATGATTTAAAAGCGAGCTATAGTCCATGGTCCCTGGTAATCTTGTGAGGAGTCTCATCGCTGCCATGGGGCCGATGGTAGAAACTCAACATACCAAAGGTAAGGCTCTGAGACGGACAAAATACACACACACACAAACACACTGTGTGTGACGTACAGTAGAGCCTGTGTGTTTGTGCTTGTCTGCGTGTCTGCATGGATGCATGTGTGGGTTTATTTGAACTGTGAGAAAGGAGAACAAGGGTGTAAAAAGAACATAACAAATAAACAAAGCTGCGTGTAAAAGAGAGAGTAGGGGGGTGTTTTATCTGGCCTGGTGCCACACAAGATAAGGCAGGAATGTAAATCAAAGAGTTAGTTGCAGGAGATATGTCTCCTAGGAGTGTGAAGGAAAGATGACTCAACACACACGGGTAAACCTTTCCATACCATTACTAAAATCAGAAATACATCAATTGCCATTAACTGGTAACAACCGTCATCTAAACTAGGACTTATATCGGATCTATGAGGTATGAAGACAAATGCAAATTATAATTCTGATCAATATTATATGGACTGATGCATGAGCAGAACCAAGTCTGTGCACAATAATACATCCTAAAAAGAATCATGTGCTGAAATAAAAACCTCTACCCAGGACCTTGTGTTTTCATGAAAAAGGTAAAATATCACAGACACCGAATTTTCTGCTCCTCATGTGAATCCTTCATTAAACAACAATGGAAAGGCAAGGGAGTCTATTTCCCGGAGGCTTATTAAACAGTGTTTGGGGTGCCCAGCTATCTCCTGCTCACCAAAAAGGCACCCTGGCACAGATAAGCGTTGAAGAACTGAAAAGGGGTGCCTGGCAGAGACAAGAGACATGCTTCTACACGGAGACTACGTCATGATGGATACCTTCACATTGCACATATTGCAATGTATTGTAAACACTGTTGCAGACCAGGTCCTATAGAAAAACAGTACTGATGTCAAACATTTACTCAAAATATATTCAGGAGGGTTGAGGATCCCTGACACCTATGTGGTGGTTTCACTATCATACTAAAACAAAGAAGCTTTCATCGTTATGTGGACAACATCAAATTTACATCCGTATGGATCAAATTCCAAAGTTTGAATCTTTCTGCGTTAAAAGATGGATGTCCCAAACAACTAAACACAGGGAAAACTGAGCTGTTAATCACCCGCCTGAAGCAACACAATTTGAAGACATTACACTGTGTCTTGGGGGTTCTACCTCTCTCAAGTTTCCTGTGTCAAAATCTTGGTGTCTTGTTCCACCCCCCTGCTTTCTTTTGATCAGCAGGGAAAATCACCAGAGGGTTTCCTTCATCTTAGGAACATTGCTAAAATCAGCCCAGTGTTATCCACTGTTATCCACACATTGGCTCTCCATGTATTTATATAGTCTAGACTAGATTACTGTAATGCAATGTTCTCTGGTTTACAAAAATGCATCCAAGAAGCCTCAATTTTGTGAAGAAGGCCTCTGTCCTGTTCTCTCCTCTCTTGATTGACTTCTGATTGGTGCAGGGTCAGATTAAATGGTGCTATAATATAATCATCAAATCCTACACCGAGTCCTTCCTACCTGAAGGACCCTACTATTCCCCAATTGTCCTTCTCAGCCCCTGCGGTCTTCAGGAACTGGCCACCTATCAATTCCAACAGTTCAAAAGAAATGGGCAGGAAGCAGACTCCCATTAAGGCTCCGCACTGTAATCAAGGAGTCTGGTGATGTCAACCAGCCCGTTGCTCCTCCAACTACCCCACGACGGGTTCAAATGTGCTCAAAAGGCCTGGGGTACCTGGACTTCAGGGAGGGATACGTCGACGATAAGGGGCTGCCCGTGGGGCTCCCCGTTTTCCAGCCGGGTGTAGACCACCTGGTAGCCTCTGATCTGCCCGTGCTGCTTCACAGGCAGGGGGGGCTTCCAGGTCGCTCTGAAGGCAGTGGAGTTCAGAGCGTATGCCTCCAATTTCCTGGGAGGGGCACCGGGCACTGGGACAAACAAAAGGAAGGAACAGTATTAGTCATATTTTATTACCTTACAGAACAATTACTGACCGTAGCTGTCCTGGATGGCTAGCCTGGTTAGAAAAATGTCTCTGGAGAAAGTCTGGAGTACACTGGTTTATTTCTCACTTGTTTTCTCAAACAAAACCAACAAAACGTTTCATAATCTGGATCACAAATGGATATGCATGTTTACACTAACACATGTCATGTACTCATGTGTACACGACATATTGCTTGAGTTATGGTCTGCTCTTTCAAAATCTTTACACCAGTTGCTCTGATAATAAATCCCACAGGAATTCCTTGTGTGATGACAGGGTAAGGTCATATTGTAAAGTCTGTTGGTTATCCTTGATGGGAGAGCACATCATTAGGATACGGGAAGCAAGCTTTATTAGTAAGACGTTCCAAGGGAATTTCAGAGCAAGGAAAAAAAAGAAAGAAAATTACTAGGAGAAAGGATCCATTTAAAAAACGATTGAAGTAAAGGAGAAAAGAGAGAGGGCTACTTGTAGTAGCAGGAACAGCAGCTGGAAGAGTTAGCTCCGGGCCAAGGAAAGTTCATGTGTAGCCTTTGACAACATACCGTCTTCCTGTGTTCTGGTACGGGCCGCAGGACTCTCTGGGCCCAGCCCTTTGTCAGAGTGAGTCTTCAACCAGACAACATACTCAGTCCACCTCTCCAGATCTTCCAGCACATAGCTGCTCACATTGAATCCGATCCCAGTCACCACTCGACGTGCAGCCCCTTCGCCAGAGAGTGCCTGATAGGCCAGTGAGTAGGATGCTATGTTCCCATGACGACTGGCTGAATGGGGCGCTACCCAACTCACCTGGATGCTGGTGGAGCTAAGGCTTAGCAGGTGTAACTCCAGGGGTAGGGCTGAGGGGAAGGTAGTATGGTACGGTCAAGGATCAAGCAAAGCCTGACTTGGAGTTGAAGGCCTGCCCCGACATAAACCCCTGACACTGTTCGTTTTTGAAGTTAGGTACAGTCAGTATTATATCACAGTTCGTATCACACAAGAAATCTTCAATTACCCGTGGGAGATGTATGATGTTGCGCTACTCACTGGACTGAGAAGTTCTGGCCTCTATGGGCTGAGTGAACACCCCTAAACCCAGCTCGGAGCGTGCTGCTAATGAGAACATGTAGAGGGTGTCTGGTCTAAGACCTTCCACAGCATAGGACCCCATTGGCTCCAACGTGATCTGGACCTGTGGATCAGAGAGAAGAGAATAATGGGCTCACAATCGTTCCAAAGCTGTCTATGTAGAACATTTTGCTTTAGACAAGAGTATCTGCAAAAATTGTAGGACTACAATGTCTGGAACATAATTTCAAAAATGTGTGTGGAGGGAGCATAGCCTGATCATCCTCACAGAATAGAACTGATGACCTTCATAAAAACATATACTTACTTTATTAGCCAAGTCAGAAGCCTCCCAATAAATTAGTTCTAAGTTGACAATCTGGTCGTTGACGGGCCACTGCCATGACAACATGATGCGTGTATCCAATTCAGCCTCTGCTTCAAAGCCAATTGGCTGAACGGGAACTTAAGACGAGAAAACAAGAGAAAATCCCAAAATTGGAGATACTTAACATTTGGTATTTCAAAGGAATGAAGAGTCAAAGGACTTTGCCACATTGAAATGTGTTTTGGATCATTTATTCATGAGTATGCAGACATGTCCTTGGGTTATGCCCCAAGCCATCAACCCAGACTGTTGCCATGTGTTGCATTTTTGCAGCTAAAGTCCCATAGCAGGTTACTCACCTCCCTGCTGGGTCCTGACCTGCAGCACCTCTGAGAGGGGCCCGTCCCCCTTGGAGGTGAACCCGAGCACCCTCAGGTTGTAGGTGGTGTCGGGGGTCAGGCCCAGGAGGCTTGTCATCTCCCCGTCGTCTGTGTTGTGCCGGTGCCAGGAGCTCAAGGGGGTATCGGGCCTGGAGCTGTAGTACAAGCGGTAGCCCCGGATCTGGCCGTTGGGCTCCTCTGGAGGCTCCCACTGGACCAGCAGGGTGTTGGGGCTCAGCATGCGTGCCTGGACGTGCAGGGGGGGCGAAGAGGGCGCCTGCTCGCTAGTGCGTGCGGCGATCGCGCTGCTCGGGGGGCCGCGCCCGATATTGTTCACAGCGATGACCTGGAACTCGTACTCCGAGTACGGGCTGAGGCCTCCGATGCTGTAGCGAGTGGTGGCTACTCCGTCCACTTCCTGGAAGCCATTGATGGACAGCTTTGGGTGATACTGGAGGACATAATAGAAGACAGGCTCGGGATTTCCTGAGTCCCAAGTCAGGGTGATGCTAGTGGCAGTGGTCTCAGTCACAAAGAGTGTGGAGGGTGGCTTGGGAAGGGCTGTAAAGGCAAGCATCATTCTCAGTAAGAAGAAATATAAATAGCTATTGAAGTTATTAAAGAAATTGCATGTCTGAGATAACTGAGACACACAATTACAGATTACTCTAAACTATTTACAATTACACTAAGATATAGCATTTTGGTTATTATAAGACAATCTAAGTTCTCCAAGATCTAATCAATCAAATTATACATCCACCTAGAAAATAGTCTTGAATTCACCCTACATCCTTTTCCATGCATGATCTCTAAAGGCTAGTTCTTTAGACTTTTCCAATAAATGACAGGCTTTGATCAATCTGAACGGTAACATCTGGTTCTCTAATACTTCTACTACCCATATATGCTCCTCAAACACACCCTTCAATTGATCCTCCTACCACTGCAGCAGAAGGATCCTACCAAACAGAAGGATCCGTCCCTGACCTACTACTCAGCGCTCACCTTTGACGGTGATCTGGGCCGTGGTGTCAATCATGCCCAAGGAGGAGATGGCCACGCAGGTGTAATTAGCTGAATCCCGCACATTGGTGAGCTCCAGGACGTTGCGGCCCACGGGTGTCTCGTCCTCCCGGGTGAGGTCAAGCGCGCCGCTCATCCACTTGACGTAGGGCATCGGGGCGCCCACCGCCACGCAGGTCAGGTTGACGTCGCCTCCTGGCATCACCTCGTGGTCCGTGGGCGGGATGGAGAAGCGCGGAGGCACGCGCCGAACTGCGGGTGGAGGAGGGGGACGTGTGAGAGCACGGTTTTCATCAGTCGTATTTGAAAGGATGGCGGTATTGCATAGCAGGTGAAGAGCAGAAGCTGAGCAGCAATATTAATATCTTGCAATATGTTTGACTTTTTCAACTCATCTTCCAAAACACACAGATGTCTCATGGCCCATACAGCTCAAAATATGCCAGTTTATTATATATTATTATATAAATGACTTAATGGTTTAAAGGGCTTAATGCTGGGACTTGAGTGAAAATTCTAAAAAGCTTCATTTTTGAATGAGACACCATTGTATATTGGAGGATAATAAGTATGGGTACTCTGAGCACATGGCTTTAAAAACAACACCCTTTGAGCATTGAATTATGGCTGAATGAACTAGTCAGGAGTCCTGCATGGCCAGCAGTTGAATAACTTCCAGATTAAACTAGATAAAGGTGATTGAAACCCCTCCAGTTAAAGAATGACAGCATGTATATATTTTATTGAACTGAACAATCTTTTAACCTTAAAATGTAAAATGTTAGTGGTATATATAATATTAAAACGTTGCAGATTCCAATTTAATTTAATAAAAAATTTTATAGAAGCCTGTATTTTTTATACATGGACAATAGGTCACAGTCCTTTATTCCTCTGTCTACATGCTGGTCATCACTAGGGACATCAACAACAGCCTAGCGACACTCCTGTGTATCACAGTTGCAAACTTTAGATGAACCGTGAAGATGGAGATTAGTTGCAATAGTAATGAAATCAGAGCGTAAATGAGCTATTATTAATTATACTTGGTTGGGGGGTGATAAAAATGATGCAAAGAGTGACAATAGACCCTATTCACAGAGGTATCATCATAGGAATCGGGGGTTGGAGCATTGAATGCTTCAACCCATTGCTACGTTACGTCAACGTTGCACATTTGAGGGGCCAGAACTGGCCTAAATAGAGGGTAAACGGTGGGGCTGTGATTTGCCTGGATATATAGCTATACGGTTAACATATGGTTAACATTCTCAACCGACATCAATGAGTAGTTTTTATATTAATATTAAATCATGTAATAAATATTTAATATAATAAATATTTTTTTCACCACAGGGATGATAAACCCTTGAAAAACTCATGAACTGAACTCATTGAGATCAGTTAAGGAATCAAAATATTAAAGGCTCTTTATCCAGAAAAAAACACTTTGCCGTTTACTAGTATTTGTTTACAGGCCAGTCTATGCATCTCCATTAACAGGGACTTTGACGTATGATCCAAAGCCCAATGCGGTGTCTACGTCTATGCATATATGTCTGTATACTTTGATGTATGAGGACATAGGGAGTAGACAAAAGAAGGCTATTGGAAGTAACACACACTGACCCTGGACCGTTTTCTTCTGGTACAAAAAGGTAGCGGAAGCACAATTCATTTTATGAGTGACAACTTTGTTATATGATGACACCACTGGGAAAAGGGTGTTTTATAAAATAGCAACAGAGACGTGTCGTCTATTGACCTATAAATGATGTATTCTGCACGGCATGCCAGAAAAAGAGGTATAAACGAGGGACATGGGGCGATAGGAAGCTGACGCAGCCATGCAGAACACAGTGGGGTTTATATCCTGTGGTGCCAACATTCTCAGTAAAGAAAAAAGAACAGTTTAAAGACGATAGATTAAAAGCTATAAGTAGAATAAACTGCCTTTGCCTTTGTGGCTTATGCTTTATAAACACACTTTTTAATCAACTTCACTATGACAATGAACTTACTTTCTTAGTGAATAACTATAATGAGCTAGTTATTGGTCAAATACACCAATAACTATCTCTGTATCATAGAGAAGTAGCACATACAAAACAATTCATGGATCAGAATGGGAGAGGGCAGTTCATATTTTAAATGTGTGTGTTAAAAGATTAGGTTATATCATGGATGTTTATATTACTGCTCATACAATTGCTTGTATGTCTTCTATGCATGCACATTATCAATTCACTGCAGAGAACCGAAAGGCTACTCTAACAGGGAGAGTGCTCTTGTTAAGTTGATAATAAACAGCATCAATCGTAATGCTCCTATTAGCTTATACCCAAATTCCACTTGTTAATCAACTCAAAAGTATAAAAGCAAACACAAGAATGTCATTACAAAAAAAAATTCACACTAGGACATTCTGTGTCAATCAAACACAGACCCATGCAGACAAAGGACCAGGTGAGCAGCGTAGCCATGCCAGACACACAGTTGGCTAACAAGCAGCATCGCAGCATAGAGGTAGGGTTTAGATTGTGCAGCAAGGCAAGGTATTTGGGAAGGAGGGGGTCCTGATAGCGGCCACGACGGGCCTGAGGCGCCCAGCAAGATGCCGGCGCTGCACGGCTCCAGTCTGGCAGACCTAAGCTTGAGGTTTGAGTTTAAAGGAGAGAGGAGAAACAGAACCAACCTTCCCGCTGATCTGAAAGGTGACATTTTGTCATTTTAAAATGGCAGGGGGCAATGGCAACGTGGGGTAGGCAGACATTTTGGAGAAGAAATGTAAAGAAAAAATAATACACAAGTAACAAAAAGCAGAAAGAGGTAGACAGGAAGAAATACATGGTAAAATAGGTCCAATATGTGATTATCCATTGATGATTATTAACCATGTGTCAGGTTCAAACATGGAGGAAAATATGTCACATAATACACAGTGTTTGCAATAGAAATGCTAAAAACATAGCTGACAACACAAGCGTAGAGAGGCAATTAAAGGACTAAGGAAGACCCACACACACACATATTCTGAATGTGAATATCAAAATAACACAGTTCAACACAAGGTTATGGTTCCAATCTTTAGCCTAGCCTAGCTCCAAATACAGTGGCTCCGTTTACATTCAAACTCTTAAGAACAAGACGTACAAGACAAGACAGGCAGAGAAGACCCCAAGACCCTCACTTGAAAGACCCACTGAGACATGAGTGAACAAACACGGACAGAACATATTATTTTTTGTCGCTTTGAGATGTGCAATCACACTTAGGATCTGTGTGTATGATGATATCACACACCATCAGAAAATGTGAATTTTGGAATGTGGAAATCCAAGCATAGAGGTAAGGTGACAAAGAAAAATATTATGAGAAAGCAATCCCAGAGGTGAGGAGT
>OLKM01001543.1:92500-124851 GCA_900291075.1 Melanogrammus aeglefinus
GTGTGTGTGTGTGTGTGTGTGTGTTTGTGTGTATACGTGTTGTTGTGTGTGTGTGTGTGTGTGTGTGTGTGTGTTTGTGTGTATACGTGTTTGTATGTGTGTGTGTGTGTGTGTGTGTGTATGTGTGTGTGTGTGTGTGTGTGTGTATGTGTGTGTGTGTGTGTGTGTGTGTGTGTGTGTGTGTGTGTGTGTGTGTGTGTGTGTGTGTGTGTGTGTTTGTGTGTGTGTGTGTGTGTGTGTGTGTGTGTGTGTGTGTGTGTGTGTGTGTGTGTGTGTGTGTGTGTGTGTGTGTGTGTGTGTGTGTGTGTGTGTGTGTGTGTGTGTGTGTGTGTGTGTGTGTGAGAGGGAGAGAAGGTGAGAGAAAGCAAGAGAAAATTCAAAGCAGCAGAGATAATTTCCTGTCCTCTTGAAAGAGTTTATATAATTGTAATCACCTAATTAAATCAGTTAAAGCTGATACAGATAGTTAATTATAATACTTATAATAAATAAATACAATTAAAATGATTAAAGAATGGACTTGAGTGAAACACAAGTCAGAAAACAATAATATATTTTTTTCTATATTTGTGCGGAACAGTTTTTAATGTAGAATTTGTGACTAACTGCCTGCAGGGGAACGAACTGTTTGTTTGTATTTGATAAAATTGGCATTCTGACCATTTGAGCATATTGGGTAGATACTCCAAATGGGGACACTGATTGGTTACTTTCCAGATGCCAGGACTCTGGATAACAGCCCAATCAACCCTGTTGCTTGGGATATGGAGGGGCTGTCATGGTTAGCGGGTGTGAGGGAGCAGTGGAAGCTGTGTTGTCTCTTACTGCCCACCAGCCCACCAGCGCAGTAAGAGAGCCTCAGCAGCTTCCAGAAGGAGTTGGCTCTGTACGCTGACACCTGCCATGGTAAGCTGCGGCGGTTGCATGCTACAGATGCTCTTACGCATGCTGACAAAGGGCCTGCATCGCCTGGTCACTATGTACAGAGGAAGCTTCATGGCAGGTCAGGCTGTAAAACATGCATTGTGAAAAATAATAGCGCTTTATTATTTTTTCACAATGTCAAGGTAGAAGAGGTCATTCGCAGAAGTACCTTTCGTCAGTCGGATTAAACAAAGTTGAACTGATACATTTGACATTGAGTTTATCTTCTACTCTAGCACCAATAAGAACACGTAAGCACATAACAGGGCCATTTTCTTAAGAGAACTCCCGTTTCCTAACTGCACGCAGTGGTGCTCACACACGCCACTGCATCATCGGGTCATTGCATCGAGGTTCCAAATCACTTATTTTCAGTCAAGCTTCGGCTGCGTTAATCTCGGATACAATCAGCTCTAGTCGTACAAATATTTACCTCTGGGGACAACAGTCAATCTTTTTTGGTAATATAGCGGATAACGGACATTTCAACTAATCTCTTTGAAACGTTATCAAAGCTAAGACAAAAACCCTAATAGTAGTCCAATAATAGCCAAATGTGTTTCAAGCGACACTCCACACTGAATGTTTACCTGCATGGAAGCAAAGCTTGCTCAAACCTGATTGGACTACAAACAACAAAGAGAAACCAGAACGCCTCACTAACCACTGGTGGTGGTTAGTGAGGTCCCCCCTTCACTGTAAGCATCTTTGAGTGTCTAGAAAAGCGCTATATAAATTCAATCCATTAAAATCCTGTGCCATCGTCAAAAAAATCTGCATCATATGCAGACATATGCAACCAGGAACGTATTCTGGAATATTACCTGAACGGAGTTGCTTGATGCGTCCATTGCTGCTATCAATCTCAACAGGGAGGAAATCCTTGAACCAGAAGATCTCAGGGTCTGGGTTTCCACTGGCAGCGCACAGCATGGTGGCTGTGCGGGTCCTCTCCACTACTTTCAGCTGGGGGCCCATGTCGATGGTGGGGAAGCCATGGGGGACCTGGTCCTCTGGGACAAACACAAACAACAGAGCAAGGGAGACATGAGCAATCACAGGATTAATCAAATTATCCTTTATTGTAATTTATCCCCCTTGAAATAAACTAGTTGAACGATTACGAACGTAGGGAGTAATCTCTTGACGTCAATATGCCTTTTAGTGTTACTCTTCCACATCACAACCATGGGACGGGACAGGTTTGTGTTGACGTGTGGAGGTCTGGGCAGCTTTTGTTGGTGGCAGCTTCCAAGTGAGGGTTAGGATTCGCAGACGCTTATATAGAGAGTATAACGTCACGGCGTGTAAAGCGTTTCATTAACAACATCCCCATTCAATCGGTGGGCTAATAAAAACATATAGAGAGTTGCCATGGGTGGGAACCAGGGGAGTAACACGCCCCCTCCACCCCCCTTTCCTTGAACTGTCAACCAACTAAGCATCTCTTTGATCCCATAGTGTTTGAATGTAGCAGGACTGTAACAGGGAGTTCCCTTACAATTGTTTTAAAATGAAGGTATAAATCAAAGACAATTCTAAGGTTGCAGAAAATTTACAACAATTAGATATTTTGTGTGTTCAAATTTGGTTTTAAACCACCCCAAAAAAAAAAACAGTTTAATAAACTGGCAAGAGGTTTATTGCTTCTAACCACAAACAAGGCCATTTGGATACTAGCACGATCTAAATTAGTGGAATCATTCTAGTTTTCCTTCCCCTTTCTATGGCGAAAGGGAAGTGGAAAAAGAGTAGGTTCTTCATGTTAACAACAATCATCAGCCATTATTAGTTTGATTACATGAGAATGTTATGCATAGAAGTTGAATGTCACATATGTGTAATTTCAAACAGCAATAACTTTGTGTTTACTGAACTGTTTCCATTGTCTTATAGTGGTCATTCTGACCCAAAATTGAGAAGTGAAATTTGCCGATTTTGCTGGAGTTTATTATTTTATAATTTGAATAAATGAATACAATGTACCTACTCCAGTAACAAACTAATGATAGAATCACTTTGGTAATAATGTTGTTCTTGGCAAGTCATAGAATCTGACACGCTAGAATAGACAAACCAACTTTGAAACTTTATAAGCCCGTTGTCATCTCAAATAACCCACCTGACAACACTGAGTACTAAATTAAAGGCATGTCCCACACAAAGAGAAGACTAGCTGGTAACTTATGGCGGCCTCTCAGGAAAAAGGATATCTATAAGTAATATATGTGTGTGTGAAGAGTTCCCACTAGGAATGCCTTTTAAAAGGTTTGTGTGATAATTATTTTAAACAGGGAACTGAGAGATAAGATAAGATGACACTATTCATATTACTTTACATCAAACAAACAGGATTTCATAAGCCACTGTCAGACACCAAACTTGGTAAAAAAAAAAGGCAAGTCTGGTCAATGGAGTTTAGCGACTAGTTAAAAAATAACATCATTTAACAACAACCTCAACAAAGAAATTTTTTACGGTCTGTATTGTTCTTCATTTCAAAGGATGTATGTGTGTGTGTGTGTGTGTGTGTGTGTGTGTGTGTGTGTGTGTGTGTGTGTGTGTGTGTGTGTGTGTGTGTGTGTGTGTGTGTGTGTGTGTGTGTGTGTGTGTGTGTGTGTGTGTGTGTGTGTGTGTGTGTGTGTGTATGTGTGTTTGCCTATTCAACCTGACATGCCAGATCATTTATCACCAAGGAGTTTCCCAAACCAAGTGTGGCTGGAAGGGAATATTCTGCACATGAAACATGACTGGTGTGTAAATTAGAAGTTTTTAGAAAAAGAAACATCTACAATGACACCCTTGTTGTATAGGATCCCCCGGGAAGCAGTTTGGGATGGATGATTGAAAAATATCTTGATAGCCTACACTTCCACTGTGAAAATCATGGTTCATAACAAGAAAAGGCTACCAATTATGCTCTCAATAATAATCAATTGTTCCTTTGTTTTTGGTTCTTCTTTTTTTCCTGCAGTTGCATTCATTGGAATCTGCCCTGTGTGTTGTTGACCTGACTCATAGGCAGGGCTTCATGAATCAGGGGAGAGAAGCACTACTTGGACAGCCCAAGCAGTCCTGGTCAAGAAGAAACCTCATCACCTTCTCCAAGGCCGGGCGTGCTAAAACCTTGAGCTAGCTAGTGGCTGAATGAATCCATCTGATAGATAAAAGACAGCATTTACCATACCACTGGGTTGAATGGAAGTGTGGATTGGTAATTCCCCGGGAGCATTCCAGAAGAGGACGCCCTACTGCCTGGGGTCTAGTAGGAAGGTATGTGGCCGTGGGGGTGGTTGATCTTTGTAGGTGAGAGAGGAGGGTGCGTGGATCTAGTGACCAGGCTAGTAGGGAGGTGAGTGAGTCACATAGAGGTCGTCATCTAGGTCACTCATCTAGTAAGAGCTTTCTTCTGTTGCGATTTATTTATTTTTTCATGTCAAAAGCATGTGGGCTTGTTTTGTAAGACACAAAATACATTTTGTGTCTTACAAAACAAATAGTCTGGAGTCGTATAAGAATAGAGCAAATGTTTTTTACCTGATTATGAAGTATAACAATTCATTTTTCAGGAAACAAATACAAAGCAGAATTTGTGCTCTCTGTGCTTTGGGCTCTTTACTGATTCCTGCTGTTTTAGACCCTGTTTCTGTGTAATATTTTTCTTTTGGCTGCACCTATGATTAACGCCAATCTCCCCTGCAGAATCGACACCTCTGCAGAAGCACACCTGCCAGACTTCCAAGGCTAGTTAGCCTTGGAGTGTATTTCCTTAATAGAGCCAGCTTGTTACGCACGTGGTTCTGTTCATTCCTTCCCTCTCCAGTTCCTCAAGGACACCAGCAAAGTCCAGACCAAATCCAACCATTCAGCTGTAACTTTGGCATTTGAGAGGTAGGTCCTCTGTGAGTCTGGCACCAATGGAGAGCCCAAAGTGGAGACCACTTTTGGGAAAGACTGGCTTAGTACCTCAGTCTATATACTGCGTTGCATTTGGGACCCATTGTTTCCTTCCTGAATTTATCTCAGACTCAAAGCTATGAGTTACCTTATGTGTCTACAAAGACAGACCGGGAGTTGTTACAAGACGGGCGCAAGGGCAAGAGCTACAACAGGGACAGAGTGGGGTCATACCTTCCAGAACAGTGAGCTTGGCACTAGTGTTGATCTCTCCCACACTATTGCTGGCCGTGCATTCGTACATGGCCTCGTCCCGATGGGTCCGCAGGGGCTGGATGCGTAGCACTGAGCCGTTGTCAAACTCAATCACCTAGTGAGAGAAAACACAGTTATCTTTAAATAAGAAAGATACTGCTTATAGTAACTGTGTGTTGTCAAGAGGCTTTGACAAATGTGTATCAATCTGTATCATTATGTATGCATGACTCTCTCAAAGTATTCTAAATCATTTTAAAGAGAATTCATTGGATAAAAATTTTCTCATGGGCGCTCCGGTGGCGTAGTAAATAGAGGGCGTACCATATTGGCTCCGGCCTCTGTTGTAGTGGTCTCAGGTTCGAGTCCGACCCGTGGACCTTTACTGCAGGTCCTCCCCCCACCCCTCTCTGTCTCCCCATTTCAACTCTGTACTGTCAAATAAAGCTTGAAAATGCCCAAAAAATAATTGCAAAAAAAACATTTTCTCATGTAGAAGCTGTCTTTGAAAACTTAGCAGTGTTGTGAACATTCTCAGGGTCGACGTTTGTTTATATTGAGGATGTGAGGGCCCTTATTAATACTCCAAATTTAACCTCCTGCAAAGCCTTACAACAGTAGGAAAAGGATGAAGATGGAGATAAGCTAGGTTGAAAAGGTCTTCAGGAGTCTGCCGTCATGTTGGTGGAGGGGTGAATGCCTGTAAGAATGTAACTCCCTTCCTTTGACATTAGAATCTTATCTTTTAAGAAAGGTCAGTTTTGCATCTTCTCATCCCTTTCCAACTTTCAAAAGTTAACTTTAAAACGGACCTGTAATATCCATCTATCACTCTGTCTGTGTGCGTGTGTGTGCGTGTGTGCGTGTGTGTGTGTGTGTGTGTGTGTGTGTGTGTGTGTGTGTGTGTGTGTGTGTGTGTGTGTGTGTGTGTGTGGTGTGTGTGTGTGTGTGTGTGTGTGTGTGTGAGTGTGTGATTTCATTCGCTGTAAACAATCAATTGAATACCTGTGCATGTCTTGTTATGAGGGGCCGCGTTATGTACATTATTATGGCCATGTTTTTATGATTGAAGAATTTCTTTGATAAACTTGTAAAATGGATTAAAGCTGGCTTGAAAAAGGTCATTAGGATTCTGCGGTCATGTTGATGGAGGCGAGAATGCCTGTACAAATGCCCGATAATAACCCATGGTCCTTCTTACCAACCTTTCCCTCCTTTGCCATTTGAATCTTTATCTTTTAAGAAACTTCAGTTTTGCATCTTCTCGTCCCTTTCCAACTTTCAAATATTTGTGGGAAAATCATAATTTAAGTTAACATAGAAACGGACCTGTAACTTTGCCGTAAACAATCAATTTAATATTGCGCAAGTTTTTAGCGTTACGTATATTATCACAGCCAGTGTTTTATTAATGAGCTATTGCTTTGATAAAGATGAATGCATTGTTCATTTAAATGATTGTAATATTCTAATAGCTGTGTAGGTTTGTTTTTAAGATTGTAGCATAACTAGGTCCATGCATATTTTGCCATATTATATTATATTATGTCTAATGTCAACAGATTCATGTAAAAATCCAAACAACCATGAATCAACCCAAGAACTACTACCAAACTGAAAATGCCTCAATATGACTCCATCTAAACGCAAGACAATGAAGGGATATCTGCGTGATGAGCCTGAGTGGGTCAGGGGTATTTCAGTGGGCGAAGGACCCAAGGGGTCACAGTAGTGTCTTTAGTGTGAGGAGTGAGGACACACGGAAAGACATTCTTACCCTAATGAAGGAGGAAGCCCATGAAATAGCTTCCTGACAAGAAATGGTCTGCCCCCCGCATACACTGGGGCATGCAGACACACACACACACGCACGCACGCACGCACGCACGCACGCACGCACACGCACGCACGCACGCACGCACGCACGCACGCACGCACGCACGCACGCACGCACGCACACACACACACACACACACACACACACACACACACACACACACACACACACACACACACACACACACACACACACACACACACACACACACACACGTTTGAAGCATGCCAAGCAGACAGGTGGAAAACCATTCTTATGGCTCATATTGACGTCAGCATGTTTCTTTGTGCCACTTCTGAAGCGCTAGCAGTCAGCTAATGAGCCCTCCCGCTGGCTCGGAATCATGCAGCAAGTCATGTTACTGAACACTGTTCAGCAGCCCTGACCACTGCCTTCACTGTATCTTAACACATCCACTTTACATTAGGACTGACACTGACTGATTCTAGACTGGTGATCAATATGTGAGTTTGTGATCAATATCCACTCCTGCAGACACACACACACGTACACACACACACACACACACACACACACACACACACACACACACACACACACACACACACACACACACACACACACACACACACACACACACACACACACACACACACACACACAAACAGAAACATAGACACACACACACACAAACATGTACAGACAAAAAACAAACAAACAAACAGAAAGATAGACTTTACCTCAAAACGTTGAGAGCTAACTTTCTTCCCTTTCTTCATCCAGGTGATGCGGGGTCTGGGGTCCCCCAGCGCCTGGCACACGAAGGAAGCCACACCCCCAGATATTCCTATCTGGTCATCAGGGGCTCTGAAGAAACTGGGCGCGCCTACGACAGCAGAGAGAACAAGTTACAGAGGATTCACATGGAAAAACTTGAACGTAGAGGTCCACCGCAAATTGATGAGTAAAACCCATAGTGTATGGGTATGATATAAATATGGCAAATGATAAATAATAATTGGGGAATCTGTTTTTATTTTATTACGACTCATTGATAACTGCGTTAAATATAGTGATCTATGCCACCGACTTTGTTGTTGTTAATGGTTTATATGTGTTTTATTGTTAAGCTTCACATGTTGAAAAGTTGTATGAATTGTGTCATTCAATGGCAGGTTTTAAAGTGTTTTAAAAATGTTTTATAAAGTCTATAATAGCATGGTAGAATGAGAGCTGGTTTATCTGCATGTTTTACTTGCTTCCCACTTGAAGGATGCCTGACACGTATGTGCCTCCATATGCCTTCACACCTCTTAGCAACAAATTAAAGGCACAACATGCTATTTCTTCATATTATATGAATATGAACACTTGATATTTCCCTTTGCAGTTCGCCTGGAGCAAAACATAAATGATAAAAGAGGGCATCAATGTTAAGCACTGTTGACTTGCTGCAAACATGCAAACGCCTTGGCAAGCAGATACAGCGGTTTTCAGCCACCTCAGAAAGGTTGAGCAAAGCCTGACTCCAATGTAAGCAGCCTAAGGCATACAGAATCACGCAGCAATAAACAACAACTGGCCGGCTCCAATACCGTGGTGAGAGGAGCAGTGTGGAAGGTTGGGTGGTGGCAGGATCGAGCACTTCATTGAGCTCACTCTCCTTCATGTTTCAACACTCACAACACTGCTGCCGAACTTTCAACACAACATAATGAGAGGGAAGGAGTGTGCAGCAATCGCAAGGGACCGTCTCAAGCTGTCTGAAACAGAGTCCTGTGCACTGTCCTCTTAAAAGGATTTTGCATCTTTCGATTCTCTCTCTTAGTATTTCCAGCAGATTGCTTTCATGTGAAAGGTTTGTTTTGAATAACATATAAAGCCGTCCTCCCTTAACTGCTTTATAAAAAAAACAAAACTACTACAACCATTAAACCCATTTAAAATGATGTGATATCCGAAATATATGTGTGTTATTAAATAGGGCCACCAAAAAAGTAGGGTACACCATAGCTACAGCAAAACAACATTGTGAGGGATCATCATTTCCCTATTTCCGCATATTGGAATACATATTTCTGGACATTGAGTTTGAAGATAATAGTATAAGTGGTAGTTTTAGTAAAAAAAAATATAGAATTGGACAGGGTTACATCTACAGTTCTCATACTATATTGAAGAGTCAGAATCACATTATGGGTATTGTTAAAATACAGATATCATGTCATATAAACTTCTTTAAGGTAACATTCATTCAACATGTCCCCATAACAACAAAACCCTGCAGAACTGGTAAAGTTATTGATTTATATCAACACAGAGATAATGATGTATGGTTTCTCACAAGACTTAGATATTTCACAATAACTGTGATGCTATGGACTATAAGATATGTTAAAAGCAATATCACAATATAGTATGTATAATATAGCAATATACTGCGTGTGTAATGTGAATGGCCTAAGAATCGTAGAAGGACAAAGTTGTATTTACACAGCCCTTACCACTCATTTGGACTTCGAAGATTATTGTTGATCTCCACACACTTTCGACAACTAGGTTGTGTTTAGATTTAATTAATTTTAGATTAGATCAATCTGAAATTGTAAATGTAAATAAATGGACTGCATTTATATAGCGCTTTTCTAACCATTGCCCACTCAAAGCGCTTTACAGTATTGCCTCACATTCACCATTCACGCACACAATCACACACCGACGGCGGAGTCAACCATGCAAGGCAACAGCCAGCTCGTCGGGAGCAATTAGGGTTAGGTGCCTTGCTCAAGGACACCTCGACACTCAGCTAGGAGGAGCCGGGGATCGAACCAACAACCTTCAGGTTGCCAGCCAACCCCCTCTACCTCCTGAGCTACTGCCACCCATTAAGTTGGACTCACTTATTCAATTCAAAAGCAGCTTCTGAAACCATTTATAAGCACTTTTTAACAATCCAACTTTCACGATGAACAACTTGTGGCAAACCTAAGTAACGTCAAATATATGACTGTTTTGTCATACAGTATGTGTTCAATTTTATACCGAATGAACTGTAAAAAGGTGTGTGTTTGTATTATTGTATTGTTGCAGAAGTGTTGTAATACTCACTTCCTGCATGGGCCAGCACCATCAGCCTGGCTAGTAGCACACAGACAGGGGCCCAGAGACCAGGGGCCGACATCCATCTGAGCCCAGGGGCCGACATCCGTCCTAGACCAGCCTGCATGTTTTCGCTTCCTGCTGGTCCAAACTGCAGCAGACTGGCTATGAGCTCAAAGGGTCTGAGATTGGCACCTGGGGAGCCAGAGGAGCAGTGTGGTGGTGGATGTGAATACAGAGTCTTGTTGTGGGGCATGGTGAGGCCCCATGCATATGGCTCAATACATATTACATTTATTTAATACTATCTGAGCCTAGCTAAGGAATATCATACCCAGCTACAAAACTGAGGTACTAGAATGCAATTAATGCAATCTACTTCATCAAAATCTAAATATAAAAAATAATTATTTCATTTTTCACCAATTAGTCCATTGGAAAAGCTTGATATTCTCCTGACAACTAAGAAAAGCATTGATATTTATCCCTAAATTCACTTTTTTACTGATACTGATTCCGATAGCTCTTTAAAAAACATTGTCCACGTTAAGGTTAATGTAAAGTTGCACTGCATTTAACCAATCCATGTAGTGATGATCAAAATAGTTTTAGAGCTGCTATATCAAAAAATAAGTAGACTGCAGGGGCATGGACACCATGGAAGGGGTGCACGCGCACACACTTTCCAGCCCCCGGAAGATGAGCTCTACATTTTGTGACCCCCACCAAGGTTGCCCACCCCTGAGAAGGGCCCATAGAATCATATATTCTGCTCTGTTATCTGTGTTTTCTTATCTAGCATCAATGTTCAATAACATTATCTCCAGCACACACACACACACACACACACACACACACACACACACACACACACACACACACACACACACACCACACACACACACACACACACACACGCACACACACACAACACACACACACGCACAACACACACACACAACAACACAACACACACACACACACACACACACACACACACACACAAACACGGACGCACACACGGACGCACACACGGACGCACACACAAACGGACGCACAAACACACACACACAAACACACAAACAAACCACATCCACACCTGTCAACTGAAACATATAATTGACAGTATGAACTAAGTAGAAAATGTATGCGCCTAAACAATATTAACTAACAATTGTCAGAGCAACTAAATATTTAGGAAAACTATTTAGGGCAAAACAATCGTATTTTTACCGTTATGAAACAACAGTAAAGCTTTTTTCAACACTTACAATTTATGTGTTTGGACCAATAAATATATTTTGCGAGACGAGGCCAAAACATAAGACCATATGCTGTATCAAACTAATCTGTCAACTGCAAATAGGTGCTCCATGCCGTTGGAATTCAACTATTTCCAATTCTTTTTTTCCATTTGTGGCGGTACCTTATGCATTAGATTGGGTAAAGAGGGAACAGGCAGGGAATGAAAGTGCATAAAAAAGCGTGTCTTATGCAAATAAAAGCAAATAAAACAAGTGTTTTCATATGATAAAAGTTACATAGAAACAACTTTACAAAAGTACAACAGAGGCTTGACACTTTGACGGAGGAGTGTGTTGAATGTGTGAGACTTGGGAGGGAAGATTGCATTTGGGTTCAGGTCAGGATAAACCCCATTTG
The DNA here is from genome assembly GCA_900291075.1 of Melanogrammus aeglefinus. Classification (NCBI taxonomy): domain Eukaryota; kingdom Metazoa; phylum Chordata; class Actinopteri; order Gadiformes; family Gadidae; genus Melanogrammus; species Melanogrammus aeglefinus. The sequence continues at coordinate 104,136 of OLKM01001543.1, forward strand.
CAATTTCAGCCCATTTGTGGGCTGATTTATCTTTATAGTCACTTATTAATTTATTTCAACACTATTCAGTAATTCATAGTACACATACATATCATTCATTGATTCATCATTCCGTTGATTAGTTGGCTAGTGCTAGTTTGAATAAAACATCTAAATCATAAGCATGCTCATTTGCAAGTTGCAATATAAAATATACAAATACATGTTACATCTATATATTATATATAGTAATTACAATTTGTATGGTCCCTAGTCAGAGATTCATAAACAAATCTTTTTACTTATTCAGTAAATTTTGTGATTTGTATTTTGGTTTGAAAGCTAAATAACAAAAGTAAGAACTAAAATACAAAGTTATAATGTATATTCACAAATGATGACAAGTGATGACGATGGAGTAGCCAGCAACTCTATGGTGCTTAATCAACTGCCAAGTTGGCTAGTAGCGTAACAGCTAACTGATGACATAAAGTGATGAGAGGTAGACCTTCCATCTGATGTTGAAGACCTCATATGGCATCATATGAAGGTTTGGTAAAGGAACAAGAAGAGGAAAATATATGAGCGTGTTTCTCTGAGATGGATTCCTTTGGTCGATATCTTACTCATATGTACTCATCAATTGAGATTTCCCATTCCAATACATATTAACAGCAGGTTGAGTGCAAACTCTCTAGTCTTCAATACTTCCTCCCTAGAGAATCAAACCACAAACAGTCTCAATACAAAGACAGGACTAGCACCACTAGTGTGAGGAATGTCGAAGGCAATTAACCTGGCCTGCCTTGAGCAAAGCCCTTTCTCGGATTCCAGCATATGGCGCCAGCAGATGGAGGAAGTATGGGGAGACGTGACAAAGGAGCAGTGGGTAGCGAAGGCATCCTACACGTATAAAGCATCAACATCGTGAGGTCAATAGCAGCACGTGACTGTAAAACAAGCACCGAAAATATACTTCACCGTATTGGTGGCCTGTGCTTCCTTACATCACTTCCGCTGAAATGGTTGTACAAGAGATGTAGTCCAAACCATCACGGAGGTAGAGTACACTTCCTTCAACCTAGATTGACACTGCCCAGTCAAGTCCTTAGCTCATCCGTCACTGGTTGTCAATCAATATAAAGCAACAGGGGTGTTTGTAATTTGTTTGAAACATTTTGCTTTAGTATTACAGAACTTCAAAGAGTAAGTACTTACTGATTTAATAATTATTTCATAACTATGGAATCTATGATAATAAAGAACTGGTGACCTTGTCTTCTTGAAGTTCCTCCAATAAATGTCATGGAGCTCCATATAATATCCTTGGGCCCAGAGATTAAGGAGGAGGTTTTGACCAGGTTATCCACAGGTCAAGTAGACAACAAAGAGCAGGGAAGCAGATCTCACTGGTGTGAATGATCCAGCTGAGCCATAGCCACTTTCTAGCCGTTTGGTCAACCATGCAATGGGTCCTTAGCCAGGGAGAGGGACTGGCATGGCCCAAGGTGATCCGTCCCTGGAGCAGCCAGCATTGAAAAGCCCCACGACATTATGTGGAGGGATAAGCAAGAAAGAACCTAGTGTCTACATTCATGACATCACGGGTGTTGGATTTCACCTGAGGCAAGGGGCGAAGCCTTAAGGGGCGGGCCTTTGTTTTGTCTCATCCAATGGCAGGTTTTAAAGTGTCAACTTTAAAATCTGCTAAAAGCAACTGCCCCTGATTTCTCTAGACACAGAAGTTTACTCAGCTATGTGATATAATTTGAATATAATTTTGTATTACATACTTCCCCATACTGGGATTTAGCAATCAACCCATCAACAGTGAAAACAACGGTAAAATAGCGAACACTGAGCATGAATAGCATGAATAACTATATTTAGTTTTCATGTTATTTTATTCTCGGTGGCTTGAGGAAAAAATGGAATTAGGAAAAATGTGGCTGTCAGCCATTAGACAAAGGGCATCAGCAAAAAGCAGGGAGACACCCTGAATAGGACACCATGTCTACCACAGGAGCATTATCTCCCTCCAAGAATACTTCAGTTATGAGACCAGAGCACTAGCCACTGAGGTCGCCAAAAAACGTAAATACAATCATAAGAAGAAAAGTATAAACTGGAGGGGGGTTTTTATCCAGCAGAAGATGCTCCTTTCTGAGAATGGAACAAAGGGCCTATTGAGACACCACTGAACATGATCTTGTTCTGTTACTCCGTCAGTGTATGATCTCCTCAATATGAACTGGTGCAAAGGGAGCAATTTCAGAGCCTTCAAACATAAACTGCAAAGCTGAAGATCGCCGGGAAGGAAATTAACATCCGTTAGGGAATACAGCTTGCCTTTTACTTCACATTGGGGGCATAGGAGGAGTAGACACTTGACATTATGGTCAACCCACCTGCATCTTCTACAAGGATCCTGATACTAACATAGATTTAGTTGGGGCAGGCAGTCAACTTAATAGTGGCATAGATTAATGGATGGAAGCAAACCATGGCCATGTGTAATATAATGGTATATAATAATTAATTTAATTAATTAAATGATGATTTTCCACCTCCTGCTAATTTGCTACATTACCTTAGGTCAAAACGTCTCTATCTAGTTACCGTATTAAAATGAATACCTAAACGAACACAGCCTCCATTGTTTTTTATTAAAAAATATGAGCTTGCAACTGAACTATATATATTTTTTATAAATATGTATCTATTAGTTAACTAAACACACTCAGTAATAAATAGAGAAAACATAATTCCATAAAACCTTCATCAGAGATTTATCAATGTTTCTGTACTTTTAATTCTTATCCTAAACCACCAAGTGCCCCAATTTCGTCTTTTGATGAGCATATATAAACACTATTGCAATACCGTTAATTAGCAAAAGTATTGCTTACAATTTTTATTGTCTTTTAATGTCAGATAAAATAAATTAAAAAAACAGGCATACAGTCACATTGCTAATGATATGCACATACAACAGTTATCTAAACACATTTCCATCAACGGTGAATGTGTGTATGGCACGTCTGACCAGTTGGGAACAACTCACACCTGTTGTTCCACCAGCTACTGGCATTGCAGCTGTTCCATCACCCAACTGTTTTAACAAAACTAGCTGGCGCCGCGACTTCCTCCCTGATAGGTGTTACCGTTTTGCCTAAGTTGTAGAGCACATGGCAACACAACCCCTTAAAGCTCTATTAATAAAGCTGCTGAAAGTAAAACTGGAGTTATGAAGAAGAAATAAATGAGCAGAAGAGGGCAAGATTATGAAACGACACAACTAGACCAATGCTTCCCCTCCATTGACCAGGGTTGCATTGGCAGACCTGTGATTATGCTGTGATGACGCTGTGTGCGTAGATGCAATTGATCGGCAAATGGGATTCTCTGAAACAATCCTGAAAGAGATGCCCTGATTAGTTGAATTGTGCCAGGAGCCTTTTTCTCAGGCTATTCTCCCAAAGTCATTATATTGTGCTTATGAATTAATGGACTAGGAAGCCTGTATTCGTCAAACAAAACTGAAGCCGTAATAAAATCAATCCTGTTGGATTGAGAATTAGTTATTGGTTACAGCCAGCCAAAACATTGTTGCCGCTTCTAATGACCTTTCCCATCATATCCCTTCTAAATCAATGTTTTAAAATAACATTTGGGGGACAGGCCGGCCACTCTAACAAGTACATACAATTTGTGATGGTATTTGAATTTGAACAGGTATACGGCCTTCTCAGTGATATTTGCAAAGCATAAATAAAATGTGTTATTTTTGAGGGCAAATCTCATGCGACCAGAGCAGTAAGGTCCAAGCGAGCAGCAGATTGCTGGGTTCGCAAGCACTGCCAGGCACAGTGGGTCACATCCCCTCAGAGTCGGAGCCTACAAGGCCCCATTCCTGTCTAATGTCCTGCGCACAGCCAGTCTGTTGGGACATGGTGGTGGGAGGTTTTGTCACACTCGTAGAAAACACACTCTATGGCTTTCCAAATCACAGCAGTGGGCAGCATGAACATATGCTGATGATTCATATATCCTCCAGTTTCATATTTTCAGTTTCCCTACGTATTGCTTCATACACTGAAATGGTCACTCAACATCTGAAGAATAGTCAAGACAGGCGTCAAGCAGTGTGGTTGAACAAATGTCCAGTTCCAACCAATATTCAAGGGTTGCAAAATAACTACTGTGCAATTTTAGCACGTCATTTTGTTAATTAGCTCACTCACAGTAGATTCTGAAAGGTTTACAACGAGACAAAATGCTGAAGGCCAATTATGTTTGACATTAACGTTGAAGATAATTTACCTCAAACATTGTAATAATACAATGTTACAATATACAATAATAATAATAATACAATAATATCACACAAATTGTTTTCATTAGTTACTTTATTATTAGTTAAATTAATTAAAAAAGAAGATAATTTTGTGTTATCTCTCTAGAGCCCGCTCCTTTCCTGTCCCCCAATGAAAGGTGTCATATCATTTGACATTTTATGTCTTTGTGCCTGCAGACTGGATTCTAAAGCCTGCATCCTTTGCCCTATGAACATGGTAACCCCCTGGTTTCCTAGAAGCCACAACTTTTGACGCTTTCCCGTAGGAAACATGTAGACTGCATTCACTGTTTACACTGAAGATGCATGGTAAATAATGCTGCCTGTGTGTGGATGCCAGGTGTGTCCTGCTCAAGGGTGATAGGAGGAGGCAGGCCCTTTATCCATTAAGGTGCAAGTTCATAGAAGCAGGAAGCAAGAAAATATCATCAGTGTGTTGACTGTATATCCAAGAGCAGGGTTCCTTAAAACCTCTACACTCCTCCACGTTGCATGCATCCAAAGCTGTCCTATACCCATAATGTGCATTCCACGTGTAATACATATTAGCTAAAGTATTTCTTTATTAGTATTAGTATTGATTATTTATTAGTAACTATTATTTATTTGATGTAACTAGGCATTTTTAAGCTACAATATATTTTTTATATATGACTATTTGGGCTACCAACAAACTTAACTAGGCATGTTTGCTTACAAGTCAATATATATTACATCAAATATGATTTGATTGCATTTTGCTCAATAGTAAGCCTGGTGTTTTTACTTTAGTTGGTCACTGAACTTTATGATACAATAATGGACCTTGACTTATATACGATAACTATTATAAAGAACCCTGACGGTCTCAGCGAGGTCGGTTGTTCGTCATTAAAGGGCACACTGTGACTGACAATATGGAAAACCAAGTCATTCATCAATAGACCTCTAGTCATCACAATCACAGAAAACAAATCTGGGCGCGCGCGCGCGTGTGTGTGTTTGCATTGCACGCGAGCAAAGTGCACACAGCCTTTTTAAACATCAAACATGAACATCATAACCATGAACTCACCATCACTTTGTATCCCGAAGGACCACTTCGATGAACGGGATCCCAAAGCAAACCTTTTTTTAAAGTTACACTTCAGAAAAGTCTCACCCCGTTATCGTTTCCGCACGCTCGTTCGATAATCGTTATACATTTAGGGTAGTCCATAAAAAAGCGCTATAATCCAGATAGTTCATCCGAATTTTAGCCACGTTAGGTGACCGTCCCGACTCTCGAGTCTCGACTGAACACGTGCGCCTAGTGTTTTCCCTCAGCGTTGCGGTCAACGCGCGCCCCGATGTCTGACTGAACAGCCTCCTCTCCTCCTCCTCCTCCTCCTCCTCCTCCTCCTCCTCCACGGTGGCGCTCCGCAGTAGACCGCCTTTTTGTCTCTATTTTTCTCATCGGGACTTTATCTACTGCCCTTCAAGTCGGCTAGGTAAATGTTTTAAACTCAGTGGTTGATGATAACCCATTGTATGTGATCTAGACGGTTCAGCATAGAAGGGGGTTTATCTTCACAAATCTAACAAGCTGCTTTACTGAGAGAGGTCAGCACAAAAGATGACCAGACATAACTAAATTAAGTCAACCTTTCTCCAACAATAAGGCCTGTAATAAACCCACATTGAAATACATCTCAGTAGATGTGAATAAAAACATCATCGTTTCCTGAGAAGCCCTCCATGCGATTTCAATAAGGCTTTACAACAAACATATGTGGCTTATATTGATATATGTGATTTTGTAGAACATCTTAAAGCCAAGTCTTTTCCTGGGGTCTAAAAGTGGTTAAAGGGTAAACAGCTTGAGTGGTCAAGCATAAAGCTCAAGCATTAAGAAAAAGTGTTGAAATGGACCCTTGGACTGGAGTGGGCTTGGCAGATAGCTTACCCCAGCCGACAAGATAGCCTCTGTTGGCAAACTGGGAGGCTCACAATTGGTTCATCGCTCCATATGAAGACCTTGAGGACCAATGGAAGTGTATCTCAGAGCATAGTTTACAGTAGAATGGGTCTATCAATTTTCTATTTGAGATATTGTCATCAACTCATGTTTTGGTCCTTATCATAATCTTATAATCTTATAAGCGACTATTACAGGCTAAGAAATTTCCCAGTGGCCAAAACACGGTTATTAAATTGTGAATTATTGTTATAATTAATATAGAAGTTGACTTATACTACTAAAGTCAATTACTAGCAAATAATAATATATTAGTTGATTGAATTGATCTGTTCTTGTATTTTATTCTCGCTTTTTAAAGAATGTCAAATTGTATGTGTACAATGATCCCTTGAAATGAGTAGAATTTACAGGTTTTTTGGGCGTTATAACAATTACATATTTAACTAGAAAATGCATTTCCTGAAGAAAAAGCGGTGAGTGCTGTAGTACAAAGTGAGGTTGAAAGTTTAATAAAGTCACATAGATTAAGACACAAAGAAACGTTAAACGGCTTCAAGTAAACAATGTAAACATGCGCACCATTTACGAAAAAGTAAATGGTTGGAAACATAAATTGACAGCTGAATGAAAAGCACAAAGCATTGCTAAAAATGCAGAAATGTAAAAGGTCAAATGTATTGCCCTGCACGGCTGGTGTGAGGTAACAAACAATTTGTGCTACATTTTCCCCTCACTCTGTATTTACATGTACAGTAATCTGTGTAATCTTTAGGGCTAGAAGTGTGGATTACTGGGGACAGCTACGTCCGCCATGCAGAGAAGAGAGCCAGGGAAACCTGTGGCCCCCACCTTGGCCTGGACCACGGTCAGTTGGTTTGGCTGGGGCGGACTAAGATGGAAGACCCTCATCCCTTTCTTCCTATAGTCCCTGAGAGGAAGAACAGCCCCGGATGTCCTGCTCATCCACTGTCGCGACAATGAACTCGGACGCCTGGAGGGATTTGAGGTTGTTGCCGCCATGAAGCAGGACCTGCAGTACCTCCACCGGCAGTTCCCAGCGATGCTGATTGTGTACTCCAACATCAACGAGATACGCCGGTGGAGGGCTGACCATCCGGGAAAGCTAAATCACGCTAGGAAATGGGTGAACAGTGTCATGAACGCATTTGTTAGTGTACAGCTAGGAGGCAACAGCATAGAGCATCATGGGATACGGTGTAACTGCTGTGGTTTATACCTAAAAGACAAGGTTAGGGGAAATTACATTTTTTAAAAAAGTCATTTCAGTCTCTTGAAGCAATAATCAAGAGTGGGTGAAACTGACACTTTCAGGGCCAATACGTTCAGCCTTCTCTCACTCTGAATTGTAATTTAAACTGAGTTTTCATAATACTCACTCACACACACACACACACACACACACACACACACACACACACACACACACACACACACACACACACACACACACACACCACACACACACACCACACACACACACATAACACATCCAGACAAAGCATCAATGGAAAAGCAATGTCTCGGTCCGTTTGATAAGACTATAGCCTATTATTATTAAATAGCCTACAAGAAAACGGTCAAGTGAAATTGTGCTTTTTTTTCCTACACTCTGACATAAATTGATTGATAGGTTGTCGAACAGAACAGGACACATAACGCCAACGCCACGCATAAAAAACACGATTGACAAAACAGGACGGGTCACTGTGAGCTGCTTTGTGCGCGCGATCAATTGAGGGCCGTGGCTTATCATAAACAAACCGAGGCTTACCTGGCCAATCAGGGGAACGCGCAGCACATGGCTAATTTGAATAATGTTATGAATGACAGTAGAGAAGCACATGGCTAATTTGAGTCAAAGTTTCTTTATTGTCCATTTCAATTTTATGTTAATATAATATAAATTAAGTAAAATAAGAAAGAAATAACTTAATAAGTAGACTGATATTTACAATGAACAAATTCTAAAAGGTGCAAAAAAGTTAGGCAAAACAAAACAGAACGTTATTGACAATATGTGCAATATGAAATTTGAAATGAAAAGGTTTAAGGACATTTTAAGGGAATTTGGACACTACAATTAAGAACAAAAGGAGTGGGGTTTAAGAGTGGGGACTCTCCGGGAATCGATAACAACCTCCTTGGGTTTGGGACGGGGTCGGGTTGGTTGTCTGGTTCATCATAATTGCTCTGCAAACAGGATGAGAAAGGAGGCCACCAAGGTTCGAGTGTTAAAAGATTTGGAAATAAAAAAGAGACAATGTTTATGGCAGGTGCATGCTCTTAAAAGTGGCCTTCCTTCACTTAACATGACAAAAACTTTGAGCAAGGCCAAGGCGTCAGAGTGTTTACCAACATCATCATAAAAATTCGAAACCCGTTCACATAGCTAGCTACGCCGGTTGAATGAAAAAATGAACACACAGTAAGAAAAAGTTGATTTTTCATCTATATATATATATAGGACTAGCCATATTTATGTTTAGGTAGGGCCTATTGATTTTATAATTTGTTTTTTGTATGTCCTGTGACAGGAATTGCTGGCATTTTGCTATTCATCCGCCGGCAATCATTAGTATATTTACATAATTGTTAGCTAAGCTAGCCTATATTATTTTCTTGGCGGCAGTAATCATGTCGCAAAAGAGAATATTAGATTTCTTCTCTCACTTCCTCTGAGACTGCTAAACGCCCCAGAGAGACAGAGACGGATACAGGAGAAGACAATGGGACAGTCATGACAGTACCTTTACAACCTGCTCCAATTCCTCCCAGATGTGCGTCGGGCCGAACAAGATGGGAGGGGCCGCTCGCATCCGCCACTTTATAAGAATGTGTAGGCCTGTAACAGTTCCCCCCCCCCCCCTCAAAATTGGCATCATTAATTTGGTCCAGGGAATCCTATGGCCAAGAACTCTGGTTATACTTTTACGCAGGAATAATGAAAAAAGAAAAAAGAGCAAATTATACACAATTAAAATGAAAAAAGTATAAATGACACAAGCATAAAAAGACTATGTCAGTCAATCAGGTCCTGGAGCTACTGTTTAGCTGCATACGATTCTTGGGGCGCCAGGGACTCCCATTGAGAGGGGATGCATCCCGGGATGGTGTGTTGAGGCAGCTGATGGCGCGAAAGAGTGAGGCATGAGCCCGCGTCAATGGGGTCGTGGTTGCACACAGGAGAGACAACTGGATGTCTAAATAACGTCCAAAATGAAAATAATTGAACTTTTCGCTCATAAAATTCAGCGAGAAATTGCAGCCAAAAGCAGCATCAAGCCCCTTTTTTTAACGGCTGACGAACACAACTGACGTTACGGGGAAAAGAGCAGTTTTCCTGCAACATTCAGTTTTCAGACGAGAACCTGCATGTTCAGAACTACTTTCTCGGGTTCTACAATGCTCCGGACACCACAGCCAACATGTTGTTTTTGTGCATCAAAGATGTTCTTGTGCGCCTCAATATCCCAATGGAAAGGTTGAAAGGATATTGTCTTGATGGAGCCAGTAACATGTCGGGACGGTTCAAAGGGGTGCAGGCCAGGCTGAAGGAAGTGTGTCCCGACTCTGTGTATGTGCACTGCGCCAACCACTCTTTGGGTCTAGTGCTGCAAGAGGTTGCAAGGGAAGTGCGCCTGGTTGCTGACACACTTAACTTTGTACGTGAGGTTACAGTTTTGATCAATGAACCTGCCAAGAGAAAGACCCTGTATACCTCCCTAATTGGATGCGGGGATGTGATCAACCTGCTCGCCCTGTGTCCAACGCGATGGTGCGTAGTGTTGTAGTACTCGAGAATGGTCTTGGTCTCGAGACCGGTCTCAAAGACCGCATATTTCAAGGTCTTGGTCTCGTCTCGGTCTCGACTGCATTTTTACTCGGCCTTGTCTCGGTCTCGGTCGAGCTGGTCTCGGGATTTTTTGTCAAGACCAGCCGAGACCACAGCTGCTGTGATTTTTTTTTTTAAACCGCAAGAACTTCCCGAATTAAAATGTAACAATACGGTATTTTATTTTGAAAGTGTTTACGCTGCCACCTACGTGTCAGAGAGGAGAAAAAGAGGGAGAAAGGAAGGCACCGGCTGCGGCAGAGATGCCGTCAAAGTCATCAATCATTCAATTTTCAAACCCACATTTATCTAGCCTATGTTTTCGTTCCAGGTGACGGTAAAAAGTTTGACGTCGCCCCAGCCGCCGGCGAATGTAACTTTATGTTACACTCGGCGGAGCGTCTTTTCTTCCCAGTTAATTCCCAGTTAACTAGCCTATTTATGTTTAGGTAGGGCCTATTGATTTTATAATTTGTTTTTGTATGTCCTGTGACAGGGATTGCTGGCATTTTGCTATTCATCCGCCGGCAATCATTAGTATATTTACATAATTGTTAGCTAAGCTTGTTCAGAACTACTTTCTCGGGTTCTACAATGCTCCGGACACCACAGCCAACATGTTGTTTTTGTGCATCAAAGATGTTCTTGTGCGCCTCAATAATCCCAATGGAAAGGTTGAAAAGGATATTGGTCTTGATGGAGCCAGTAACATGTCGGGACAGTTCAAAAGGGGTGCAGGCCAGGCTGAAGGAAGTGTGTCCCGACTCTGTGTATGTGCACTGCGCCAACCACTCTTTGGGTTCTAGTGCTGCAAGAGGTTGCAAGGGAAGTGCGCCTGGTTGCTGACACACTTAACTTTGTACGTGAGGTTACAAGTTTTGATCAATGAATCTGCCAAGAGAAAGACCCTGTATACCTCCCTATTTGGATGCGGGGATGTGATCAACCTGCTCGCCCTGTGTCCAACGCGATGGTGCGTAGTGTTGTAGTACTCGAGAATGGTCTTGGTCTCGAGACCGGTCTCAAGACCGCATTTTCAAGGTCTTGGTCTCGTCTCGGTCTCGACTGCATTTTTACTCGGTCTTGTCTCGGTCTCAGTCGAGCTGGTCTCGGGATTTTTTGTCAAGACCAGCCGAGACCCACAGCTGCTGTGATTTTTTTTTTTAAACCGCAAGAACTTCCCGAATTAAAATGTAACAATACGGTATTTTATTTTGAAAGTGTTTACGCTGCCACCTACGCGTCAGAGAGGAGAAAAAGAGGGAGAAAAAAAGAGGGAGAAAGGCAGCTCTGCCGGCTGCGGCAGAGATGCCGTCAAAGTCATCAATCATTCAATTTTCAACCCACATTTATCTAGCCTATGTTTTCGTTCCAGGTGACGGTAAAAGTTTGACGTCGCCCCAGCCGCCGGCGAATGTAACTTTATGTTACACTCGGCGGAGCGTCTTTTCTTCCCAGTTAATTTAATCTGTAGCTAAACACATTAAAATAAGCTGTCTGATTTTGGCCCGATTTCCCTCCTGAGAGAGAGAAAGAAGGGGGAGGAGAGAGGGGGGGGGGGGGGGGAGAGAGAGAGACTTGAATCATTTTGGGAAAAATGACAACAAAAAAATCATGTAAGCAACAGTATTTTTTTGTTTGTTTGTTTTTTCATCAGAGAATCACATTTCAAGTGTTGTTCTTCATACATTGGTTGTAACAGCATCATTGCTGCTTTTGAAAGCACAGTGTAAAAAGGTAGGCTACTTCTGCAGGCTGGTTGGCTTTACCAACAGTTTGAAATACATTTATTTTTCAATATGACAAATAGACAAAATAATTCTTCTGTTTGGTCTCGGTCTTGGACTTGGTCTCGCCCCTCCACGGTCTTGGTCTTGTCTTGGTCTCAGCCCCTCAAAGTCTTGGTCTTGTCTTGGTCTCGGTATACTCTGGTCTCGGCCTTGTCTTGGTCTCGGGTTAGGTGGTCTTGACTACAACAATAATGGTGCGTAAGGGTTGTGGCTCCTTGCAGGGTATGGCGAAATGCTGGAGAAATTAAGGACCATGGAGATGGACAGAACTGTGAAGGGGGAGACACGTGCTAAAGTGGCAGGGCTCCTCAGTAATGCCACCACAACGCGCACGGTATTTGGGTTGCTTTTATGTGTAACGGTCTTCACGCCATGCGAAGCAGTAGCATGTACTCTGCAAGGCACCAAAGTTACAGCCCTGGGGTCAGTTGAATCCGCCAACTTGCTCTGCCAGCCACTGAACACTCTGCGTCAGGATGCCACATTCAACGACCTAGTCGCCAAAACCAAAGAGTACAGCGAACGCTTTGATCTGAAGCCGCCACATCCACTGCGAATCACCAAGATCCCGGCCCGCTTTCGTCATACCGAAGTGGAGGAAGAGCAGGAGTTGAGCAGCTGTGCAGCAGGTTAAAAAATGTTAAACATTTGAGGTTAAATTGTGGTTCTTCTGTCGGTGGCTAAGCTAAGCGACCACCAACAGTATGCTGTTAACTTCCTCAATTAATTGCTAGCTAGCTACCACAACTCTCGGACTCGTAGCCTTCTCTCTGGGCACGCAGCAAGCTACATCCTTTGTAATAGATTCATGCGTGACTGAATTTTCCCGTCGTTCATTTTAAAGGCAGCCAGCGGAGGGACTATTTTTTTTACGTCGGGCCGAACAAGATGGGAGGGGCCGCTCGCATCCGCCACTTTATAGAATGTGTAGGCCTGTAACAGTCCCCCCCCCCCCCTCAAAATTGGCATCATTAATTTGGTCCAGGGAATCCTATGGCCAGAACTCTGGTTATACTTTTACGCAGGAATAATGAGAAAAAAAGAGTAATAATTATACACAATTAAAATGAAAAAAAGTATAAATGACAAGCATAAAAAGACTATGTCAGTCAATATTTTTATTGTGATGTCATGGGGAGGGGGGGGGGGGGGTCAGAGGGGAGACCGAGTTCAGCTCAACTGCTATAGGGATAAAACTGTTCCTGAATATGGCAGTGGGCCTACTTTAAACGCAAATCATAACACATATTGTGCTTGTCTGGCTCCTTGTTACAGGGTATCCAAATGTTTGGAAAAGGGAGCTGTTTGAGGCCCTAGACCTGGTTCGCTCAGAGGTGGAGCAGCGTTTTGACCAGGAGGGACTCCAAGTGGCTGCGTGAAGAGAGCAGGCTATAATCAGGGCAGCGCAGGGGAAAGAGGTTGATGTTGGGGGCTCTCCGGAACTAAAACTCTTTGCACCAGAGCAGTTAAGCCTGGAGTTGGCAATGCTTGGGGATCTGTGTAGGGGGCGGGAAGTCACTACCATCCAAGATGTGGCGTCTATCTCAGCGACCTGCAAGCCACAAAACACAGAGGCCTGCTTTTGGAGGTGGAAAGGCTGTTGAAGCTATGTCTGTCGCTCCCAATATCTGTTGCTGCATCTGAGCGCTCTTTCTCGGCCCTGCGACGACTGATGACCTGGCTGAGCAACACAATGACACTGGAGAGACAAACACACTTGTCACTCATAAATGCGCACTCTGACATTTTGGATGCCATTGATGTTCCCAAGCTAATGAGTGTCTTTATTAGAAGGACAACTAAGAGAAGGTCCACATTTGGCAATGTGTGATTGTTGCCCCTTAGTGGTAGCCAAGAGGGTGTGTTGCCAATGCAAAGATAAAGATAGAGAAAAAAACACAAAAGCAAAGAGAAGGGAATGTATACATTCCCTTCTCTGCTTTTGTGTTTTTTTCCAATAGGAAAATGGGAGAATAGAAGAAAGAAGGCACATCTTGTGATTGTAGTTATCTGTTTCAATGAATAGATTTAGCCAATAGTTTATTGTTGTGTTTCCAGTTTGGTGAAATAGTTTTGTTTACAGTGAATTCTATGAAAATTAAAGTTAGGAGATGTTCTGGTCCTCTCTCTGATGTGTTCCCTGTTAATGATTTTCAACTGAATTAATTGTTTGTTAACACAGACACAATTCAAAAATTAATGTTCTGCTTTGTTTATTTTGTGTCAGAAAATGCGAAGTTGAAAACCGAAACTTAACTATCGCCTGGCTGGGCTGACTTGAGTTGAAGCAGCCAAATAGCCTAAATTAATAAATATTTTTACTAAATAGAAGTAATATGTTGTGTTGAGTGATTTTCGTCAGTAGCCTACAATAGATTCTGCGCTCTGAACGCCACTTACTGTTCTGTAATAGGCCTACACTATCGCCGATCACATGAACACCCAGCCGGCTTCTTTTTTTCTTTTTTTGGATTGATGTGATTTTCGGCAAACCACACAACATTTGGGTGGTCACGTGGTTTTAAAAATCAATACCCAGCTCATGTGTATTTCAACCAATGACAGTGCATGCTATGCTGCAGGCGCGCCATGAAAAATTACATAAAACAACAATGCTGCGCCAAGCAGCACCCGGCAGGAGATACAATGTTGCGTCGCGCAGTATCCGGTATCAATGGTTAACCTATGATTCTAACCAGTAGTCTACTGCCATGTTGGATGGTGCTGCACGCACCGCTGCCAATTTCCAGCACCCCCCCTAAAAAATAGTTCCCAACGTGCTGTACACACTGACAATGCTATAATCAAGAGGACATACAGGAGTTCAAATAAAAAGAGATATATACTTTATTGATCTTTGAACTTTATATAATATAAAAGATTGCTCCATATATCACGCTCCAGCGTGAAGCGTAAATCATGAGACACACTGAAACGAAGCCGGTATGAAAACCAAACTGTTATATTCTGAATAAAGTTTAAATGATATCGAAATTCCGTTTGGATATTATTGAAGATACAAGTGTGTATATTTGTTTAATGGTTTGAATGACGGTAAATGGTTGAAATTTGACCGAGTTACGATGTAATTTAAGTGTCAGAATGGGCAGACGGCTTCAATGGAACCAACTTTAGAAACGAAAACTGTGATCCTGAAGAAAGTTTAAAGCCCAGTTCAGACCAAAGATTCACCTTGTAACGAGACGGTTTTAGAACGTCGCAGGGGCCGTATGAACGGGTCGTTGCAAGGAGTCGCCAGAGATTGAACATGTCAAATCGCAAGGTCCAGTTTATAGAACGCGGCGATTTAGGTATTTCTCTCAGCCAATCACAGCAGACATGAACTTGGCCTTACTAGAGTTTAAGACCATAAATTGGTCGGGGTTTCCAAAAAAAAAGACAACTTTAACATCCAGTTATTCAAAAACCCAATGTTGTGTTTCCCTCACTGCCTTGAAATATAGCCAAAAACTGTTTTGCGCTCAATTCTATCATTTCGGTCACCTGATGTGGTGTTGTTGTCCCCGTTATTAGATCGTCTCTTTAAGCAAGCAGCGAGCGACTTCGGAAATCAATGTGACGCAAGTCACATTGATTGCATCTTTACATCCTTATTTTTGGAAACGCGACCAATTCATGGTCTTAACTCTTCATGGATAGTAGGGTCACAATCACAAGTTGCTCTGGCTGCCTTTCTTGTTTTCGGGAAGAATTATGATTTTTCTACTACGGCAGAGAATTTCTCTGTGGGTCTACGGTACAACGGACTGGAATCCGACCTTATTATTTTTTTATTATTTTAAAATTGCCACCATTTCACTCTCACTAACATATTAGGCCGTGTATATTCCATGATGTTCCATGTATAACTTTTATTCTGAAACTCCAGTTCCGGAGTAAGAATGTTACGAATGATGTCCCTGGTTACTGTTGCCAGAGAGAGCGGGAAATAAAGAGTAAGCGGAGTACAGACAGCTAAAAAGTTACGTGTGCGCTGGTATCCGGTTTTGTCGTACAGGATGATTATTAACAGTGTGAGTAGTCTATCACAACATGGTGTCAGAGATTAGTCGCTAGACTACGGACCCGCCGCGTAGAAAAAAAAGAAAGAGAGAAAGGAAGACGTGAAAAGTGTCGATGAAAGTGCATCGCTGAAAAGAAAAAAACCAACGGTAAGAAGAAATGGAAGCCTTCGGTGTTCCTACTCCCAAAATGGATTGGGACTCAACCAATTTACCGGATGGATGGCGGAGATTTCGACAACACGTCGAGCTCATGTTTACCGGACCACTTAAAGCAAAGTCAGAAGAGGAGAAATGTAGCTTTCTTCTGCTGTGGATCGGTGATAAAGGACACAACATCAGCAACACTTGGACACTAACGGCTGACGAGGCGAAGACGTTAAAGACGTACTACGACAGATTCACGGAGTACCTCACCCCTAAAGCAAACCCCATCTTTGCCAGGTACAAGTTTCATGAGAAGACGCAAGGAAGCAGTGAGTCTTTTCAACATTTTGTGACTGAACTGAAGTTGCTTGTGAAGGACTGTGGCTACACAAACAGTGATGAAATGGTCAGGGACCGTATAGTTTTCGCCACCAACTCACCAAGAGTGCGAGAGAAGTTGCTTAGCAACGGACCGGAGCTGACACTGGAGAAACCAATAGACATAGCGCGCTCCCATGAATTATCACAAGCACAGTTAAAGGCTATGGCAAATTAATGTCAAGTGCATGCAGTCCACCACAAGATGGTAAAGCCAGGCGCCAGGAGAGGTGCTGTTAACAAGGTAAATTACTACCAGAAAAATCAGGAGAGAGCCTGTAGTATGTGTGGAGGAAACCACAACTACACAGCAGAGTGCCCTGCAAAAGGCAGGCAGTGTATGAAGTGGCAAGAAGTTCAACCCACTATGCCAAGAGTGTGTAAAACAAAGCCTCAGACTCTCAGAATACAGGAAGATACAAGAGCGTTCAACACTGTTGAAGAGGTCGATGAGGACTATGATCTGAGCTGTATGTGGACACTGTTACTGCAGAGGAAGAGGATGAGGAAAGTGCATATGCAGACATCGGACTGGGACACAAACAAACATCTGAAGTTCAAGCTGGACACTGGAGCTCAAGCCAGCATAATCCCAGGCATTGCCTTTGCCACACTCATGCCCAAAACACAGTTAAAAGCCCCAGATCATAGGTTAACAGGCTATGGGGGACACTCACTTGAAGTGAAAGGCTACTGCAACATAGAAGGGAGGTACAAAGAGAGGTCAACCATCCAGAAGTTCTATGTGTACTGTAATGGCCCCCCCTTTCCTAGGCTTCAGAGCATGTAAAGCGCTAGGGCTAATTAAAGTAATATATGCAGTGAGCAGTGACAAAGAGAGAACCACTCAGTCAGACAACATTTTAAGTGAGTATGCAGATGTTTTTAAAGGCATCGCACATCCAGGTGAATAGCAGTTTCACTATTGACCAAGAGGTAGCACCAGTGGTTTGTCCACCACGCAGAGTACCATTTGCACTAAAAGATCGTCTAAAAACAGAGTTAGACAACATGGAGAGAGAAGGCATAATCTGTAAGGTAACTGAGCCTACACAGTGGGTTAATGCCTTAGTAGTGTGTGAGAAACCAAAGACAGGCAAGCTTAGAATATGCCTAGACCCAAGACCCTTAAATAAGGCAATAATGAGGCCACACTACCCCCTAACCACACTTGAGGATGTAACATCCAAGTTAGCAGGGGCAAAGTTTTTCAGCATCTTAGATGCGAGATCAGGCTATTGGGATATTAAATTAAGCAAGGAGTCATCACTATTCACACACATTAACACTAAGGGCCCTATCTTGCATCCGGCGCAAGTGACTTAGTCACTGGCGCATGTGTCTTGCTAGTTTTACAACTGGCGCAGAGCGTTCTTTTGCCACCAGCGCCACTCGCCGGTAAATAAGGGAAGATCTTGCGCCCCAAGGGCGGGTCGGCGAAGGAGGAGGCGTGTTCTGGCGCAAAAACGTAATATTTGACGTTTCTTGAAACCATTGCCTTACTGACCAGGAATACCTGGTTTAAAAAATCAGTGCGCGATTGTTCAGATTGCTATTTTAAAAGGGCGCATGCATACATGCGCATGCGATGCATACGGATCGCCTTGGTGCACCTCACGCATTACCACTTTGCTTCTCTCATCTACACGGACAGCAGTTCCCATTTTGCAAACCATACATAATTAATTTTGTATATAAATTTAATATAATAATAATAATATAAATATAATAATATAAATATAAATTTGGTCAGCTGCTGAAACAATTACGGCGATTTCCTCCCAAGCCGCTTTCACGGAAGCAATTTTGGGTGGGTTTCTTCCCATCCCCATATAAGCCAAGTCGCGTTCTTTGACTGCTCTGACAAGCACATCGGTATCTTCTGTGGTGAACCTTTCATTGCGTGCGCTTGGCAAACCCGGCCATCATAATAGCAATCCGCCATGGAACATGCGCCCGATCGTTCTAAAGAGGATGCGAGAAAACGCTCTGATCTGGTTCATTGCACGTTAGCCCAAAACACACCCTACGGGTAATTAGCTGCTTCGACACGACCTGCGCGCCTGCGGAATGTCATTTAACCCGCCTGTAAAATAGCGATAGCGCCTAGAACCGCCACAAAGCACTTGCGCCTTTGCCGCTTTCCCACTTGCGTTTCAGAACGTTAAAATAGGGCCCTAAATGTGGTAGATATCGCTTTCTCAGGCTACCCTTTGGCATTGTATCAGCCCAAGATGAGTTTCAGAGGCAAGTAGATGAGACATATGAGCCTTAGGGGCTGTGCTGGATAGTTGATGACATCGTTGTTTTTGGAAAAACAAAGGAGGAGCACGACCGCAACCTCAGAGCAATGCTCAGCAGGACCAGAGAACGAGGAATGAGATTGAATCCTGAGAAGTGTCGCATCTGCGTTCCTGAAGTGAGCTACTTTGGACATAGGCTGACAGCATACGCGCTATGACCAGACCCAACTTTAAGGTGAAAGCAATCAGAGAATTGGTCACCGCCCAAAAGTGAGGCCAGAGTTGGACACTGTTCTTGATATGGTGACTTTACCTAGCTAGGTTCGCTCCCAATCTGAGTAAACACACCCACTAAGACAGCTACTGAAGGAAGGACACAGAGTTCAAGTGGAACAATTACACACGAGAGTGCATTCAGCGGATGAAGGAGATCTTCACAGCGAGCCGGGGCCGGTGTTGGCCTACTTAATCCTGAAAAAGAAGTGACACTGCAAGTTAGATGCATCAAAAAATGGCCTGGTGCAACCATCATGCAGGAAGGCAGGCCAGTTACCATAGGCATCAAGCTCTTTAATAAGGACAGAGCAGAATTACACGCCCAAATAGAGAAGGAACTGTATGCAGTTTTATTTGGGTGTAGGAGGTTTCACGAGTACCTCTATGGGCGTATGTAACTGTGGAGTCAGACCACAAACCACTGGAGTCCATACTCCGAAAACCACTAGCCCTTGCACCACCACGTTTACAGCGCATGATGCTGGCACTGCAGAAATACAGCATCACTCTCATCCACAAGCCGGCAAGGAAATCCCGGTGGCCGACACATTGTCCAGGAAGTCCATGGATGATGAGGACAGCTCACTATCTGAAGCTATGGAGACTCAGATACACACAGTCATCAGTGCAGCACCTGTAAGCGCAGACAGGATGAACGACATCAGAACAGCAACTGCTCAAGACGAGCAACTGTCCACTCTCAAGCAGGTCATCTGGTCAGGCTGGCCGGAGACAAGAAAAAAGTGCCACCCACATGTCAGTGAGTATTGGAACCACCCGCCGATGAATTCAACAGAGGCTGACTACATCCTTCTAAAAGGTGAGAAGATCATCATTTCACACAGCCTCAGACCTCACATGTTACGCTGCATACACACTGGACACTTTGGAGTGGAGAAAAGCAAGCACAGAGCATGGGACGTTATATTTTGGCCAGGCATGAGTCAGCAGATAGAAGAAATGGTTAAACAATGTGACATCTGCCAAACACACCGCAGCGCCAACACAAAGGAGCCCATGCTCTCTCATGAGATCCCGGAGAACCCGTGGGAGACTGTAGGAACAGACCTATTCTCATGGAACTCAGAGAACTATATTGTGATCTGTGACTACCTCAGCAGGTACTTTGAGGTGGAACGCCTAACACACATCACCACCAATGCTGTCATTCACAGAATGAAAGCAGTATTTGCAAGGCATGGCATCCCAAAGAAAGTGATTAGTGACAACGGGCCATGCTACCGCTCACATGAGTTCAAACAGTTTGCAGACTCATGGGGATTCCAGCATGTCACCTCAAGCCCACAATATCCGCAGAGCAATGGCCTTGCAGAAAAGACTGTTCAGACTGCAAAGCAGATCTTCACCAAGGCCAAGGAGGACAAGAGAGACCCGTACCTCAGCCTGCTGGAGTACAGAAACACTCCAGTTGAATGGAACTCAAATCACTCATGCTGATGAGCGCAACTACGCTCCAGGGGCACCCATCGTTTCCAGCAAGGAGATGGCACATGGAAACCAGCAACATCATTCACAAAAGCTGAAACACCACCGTGGCTACCACATCAGAAATGGCAATGGACAACTTTCAGGTGCAAACCGACGTCATCTGATCCAACAACAACACACTGTCATACAGCAGAGCCAGAGATTCAGTGAGGACGACGCCGGACGAGACACAGAAAATGAACAGCAACAACCTGTGTCTGTGAGTGAGCCAGATCACTCTGGC
>OLKM01001544.1:0-22500 GCA_900291075.1 Melanogrammus aeglefinus
CCTCTTGTCTGACCTCTCTTCTCTCGTCCTCTACTCTCTCTCTCTTCTCTCTCCTCTCCGCCTCTCTCCCTCTCTCTCTCTCTCTCCTCTCTCTCTCTCTCTCTGATCTCTCATCTCTCTGCTCTCTCTTTCTCCCATAGTCTTTTCTGTCCTGACTCTGTACTCTCTCTCTCCTTTCTCTCTCTCTCTCTCTCCTCTCGCTCTCTCTTCTCTCTCTCTCTCTCTCTCTCTCTCTCTTCGTCTCCTCTCTCTTCTCTCTCTCCCTGTTGTCTCTGTCTGACCTCTGTACTCTCCTCTCTCTGTTGCTCTTGCTCTACTCTTCCGTCTCTCTCTCTCTCCTCTTCTCTCGCGTCTCGTCTCTCTCTCTCTCATCGCTCGCTCGACTCTCTCTCTCTCTCTCTCCTCTCTCTCTCCGTTCTCTCCTCTCTCTCTCTCCTCTCTCTCTCTCTCTCTCTCTCTCTCCTTCTCTCTCTCTCTCTTTCTCTCCCTGTTCTCTGTCTGACTCTGTCTCTTCTCTCTCTGTTGCTCTTTCTCCTCTCTTCTCATCTTCTCTCTCTCTCTCCTCGTCTCTCTCTCTCTCGTCTTCTCTCTCTCTTGGTTTCTCTCTCCGCTCACTCTTTTCTCTGGTCCCGTCTCTCTAATCCATCTTTCCTTGTCATTAGTGACTGAACTTGATCCTGCGCTCCGCTCTTCAATTTGTGCTCTCTCTCTCTCTCTCTCTCTCTCTCTCTCTCTCTCTCTCTCTCTCTCTCTCAGGCTGAATGGTGTAATATAAATGATCGATGGATGAACACATGTGTCATGGAACGGAAGGATGGAAGAATTTGTACACTCACACACACAGACACAATCATCCACATGCACAATTTCCCAATTCCCCCACTGCGATCACGTGTACACACACATCCCCTCCACACCAAGATGCACTTGCAATGCTGAGGTTGCATCAAGTGCAGAGCAACCTTGACAGGCAATACACCATTACACCAATACACCAATATAAACATCTAAGGAGCTAGCCATTACTGTAGAGATAGCGGCCCACGCGGTCGAGGTGCTTTTTTTGCATACATGCCTTAAACCAGTCCTCTACGTATTTAATGACTTTTTTCACACAAAAGATGCTCTTATCGCGTAACGGCTTCATCCATTAAATATGTTTTTATTATTGAATCGTTCCCTTCAGAGTCAGGGGTCTTAAAGGTCACCGTAGGTGTCAATGATCAATGCTATTGGTGGGCTATATAAGTCGTGATATTTCGTTTTGGGCTCAGGGAGTGCTTGTTGAACATTTCCATGGTAATTTTTGCATTTTAAATATATAAAGTTGATGATACAGGGAGAAAATTATCACAACCCATTCATTCACACAGCGACGGCGGAGTCAACCACACAGGGCGACAGCCAGCACATCGGGAGCGGTTAGCGTGAGGCGTCTTTGCTCAGGGACACCTCGACACTCAGCTATGAGGAGCCGGGGGATCGAACTAGCAACCTTCTGGTTACCAACCTTCTGGTTACCAGTCAACCCGCTCTACCTCCTGAGCTACTATCGCTCCTTTCACCAAACCCCCGGTGTTTTTGTCAGGTTCATGGGCGGCTTCATCAACGACATCAAGCGCAAGGCACCGCACTACCTGTCGGACTACACGGACGCCCTGAGCCTCCAGTGCCTGGCCTCCTTCCTCTTCCTCTACTGCGCCTGCATGTCGCCCGTCATCACTTTCGGCGGGCTGCTGGGCGAGGCCACCGAGGGCCGCGTGGTGAGTGACTCCTCAACCCACTTCCTGTTTAGATTCTACGCACAGGGTCAGGAACCAAAATGGCCAGCGGGTGAATGCTGGGTCGAGGGGTTTTGACAGGAATAATAATGAAGACTTAAAAAAAAATAGAATTTGAAGGTAGGCACTAAAAAATTAATAATAACAATTTATGTTTGGAAGTGGAAACATAATTGCGCCCTGCAATTACGTCGACTGTTATCGACAATCTAATATGTTAATGATAACTCAAGAGGGAGCACTAATTCAAAACCAAATTGGGAGAAAATGGAAGACGAAAATAATATGTTTTTCAAATCATAATTATTTGAAAATGTTGTAGGTGTTGTGTGACAGAGGAAATTTACCGTGAAATCTAGTAGTTTTGCGCTCCTGTAAGATTTGTTATTTCTCATCAGTGTAGACCTATTTTATACAGTCTGTGGTGTAAGCACAACAGTATTATCTTTTACACACTCACACATGACGAAGACAGCTTTTAGACTAAGTCTTTATTTACTGATTTGTGGATGTTTTATTTATCTGGCTTTTTTAGTGTATTTGTTTGTTTACTTCCTTTGAAGGAAGTATGTTCCTTATCTTCTGTGTCTCCTTTCTCCCCCGCACTCTCTTCTCGCCCCAAACACAGACACACATACACACAAATGCTCTCTCTCTTACACTCTCAATCTCTCCCTCTCTCTCTCCCCCTCTCTCTCTCTCTCTCTCTCTCTCTCTCTCTCTCTCTCTCTCTCTCTCTCTCTCTCTCTCTCTCTCTCTCTCTCTCTCTCTCTCTCTCTCTCTCTCTCTCTCTCTCTCTCTCTCTCTCTCTCTCTCTCTCTCTCTCTCTCTCCCTGTTTCTCTGTCTGACTCTGTCTCTCTCTCTCTGTTGCTCTTTCTCTCTCTCTCTCTCTCTCTCTCTCTCTCTCTCTCTCTCTCTCTCTCTCTCTCTCTCTCTCTCTCTCTCTCTCTCTCTCTCTCTCTCTCTCTCTCTCTCTCTCTCTCTCTCTCTCTCTCTCTCTCTCTCTCTCTCTCTCTCCCTCCCCCCCCCCCCCCCCCCCTCTATAGAGTGCCATCGAGTCTCTGTTTGGGGCGTCCATGACAGGAATAGCCTACTCTCTGTTCGCGGGCCAGCCCCTCACCATCCTGGGTAGCACCGGGCCCGTGCTGGTCTTTGAGAAGATCCTATTCAAGTTCTGCAAGTATGTCCTCCTCCACCTCCCAATCTTTATTTGCATTTCAAAATAATAGCGCGTATTTGCCTATCACAAACTAAGAGGTGCTCCTAATCTTTTAATAACCTGAAACTAGGTTGGTTCTTTCAAAATAAAAGCACCTCCGTGTAACTCACCTGGGAATGGCTTATTGAATTGTTATTAGGTGTTAATCGATCAAGGAAACATGCTAAGTTTTTATCTAGTTTGAAATGTCTGCTCCAAGCTGTACATTTTATTTGTTTTGGCCACTGTGTGTTGTGACTCACTATCCTGGGTTGCCAGATGAAACAAAGTGGCAAACATAGCGTGCTGCCGGCCGCCATGAAAGGGAGCAGACGAACTGGATCAACAGAGATTTTACATAATTGCACTTGACCTAAAAAGCTAAATATGACTAGAGCCCTGTTAAAACACGGGCTCATCTTGGAGTCGCCTTTGCCTGAAAGATGGAGACAGCTTAGAGCCCTGAAAGATTTCAAGATGGATGCTGCAGGAACTGCTATATAACATGCGAATACACGTAGCGCTCGCCTCATCGTGTGCTCATGAGTCCTCAACTTGGCATGAGCTTTGAGTCTGGGGAGAAGCGGCCGCAGACAACTCTCTCCAATATTGTGATTTGAATTGCAGCCCCCATTTGAAACGCTCGTTGACAATGTTACATATCGCACCTTTTAAAATATTAGCCTTTTTCATATTTTTAAGAGAAATCTATTATCCAAACATCGTGGTTTTGTTTTCATCTGTGTGCATGCATGTGTGTGTGTGTGTGTGTATGTGCTTGTGTGTGTATGCTTGTGTCTGTGTGTGTGTGTGCTTGTGTCTGTGTGTGTGTCTTTGTGTGTATATGCTTGCGTGTGCATGTCTGTGTGTGTATATGCTTGCGTGTGCGTGTGTGTGTGTGTGTGTGTGTGTGTGTGTGTGTGTGTGTGTGTGTGTGTGTGTGTTGTGTGTGTGTGTGTTTGTGTGTGTGTGTGTGTGTGTCTGCTTGTGTGTGTCTGTGTGTGTGTGTGCCTGTGTGCGTGTGTGTGCCACCAGGGAGTACGGGCTGTCCTACCTGTCCCTGCGGGCCTGCATCGGGCTGTGGACGTCCTTCCTGTGTCTGCTGCTGGTGGCCACCGACGCCAGCTCCCTGGTGTGCTACATCACGCGCTTCACCGAGGAGGCCTTCGCCTCGCTCATCTGCATCATCTTCATCTACGAGGCCCTGGAGAAGCTGCTGCACCTGGGCCACCACTACCCCATCAACAAGAACAACAACCTGCAGATGCTCACGCAGTACTCGTGAGTGCCGCAAATCGAACGCACCTCTGGGTATTCACTGCTCACAAAGGGCTCGTAAGCGGTGCCACGTCCCTCCTCCCACAAATGACTTGCAAGTAAAACGAATCAAACGCACCTCTCCCTCTCACTCTGAAGCAATTTCAACTTCGTACTCGTAAGCTCCGTCTAAACTCCTCTCACGCAGTGCTTGTGGGTAATAATCAAACTGACCTCTCACTGGGTACTTGTATGCAGCGCTGCTTAACTCCTCACACAGATGGAAATGCAAGTACAATGAATAAGACACACCTCCCACTAGTCACTATATCTAACGCACCTCCCACTGAGGTCTCGCAAGCATTGCTGCTTATCTCCTCCGATACAGGACTCGCAAGTACAACGAATCTAGCGCACCTCCAACCAAGGGCTAGTGACTATGGCGCCGCCGCTTAACTCCTCCCACACAGGGCGTGCAAATACAATGAATCAAACACACCCCCTACCCAGGCCTAGTGAGTGACGTTATCTAGCGCACCTCCCACGCGGTACGCCTATGTGCCGCCGCTTAACTCCTTCGACACAGGACTTGCAAGTACTACTAATCAAACGCACCTCCCAGCCAGGATTAGTGAGTGACTAAATCGAACGCACGCCCCACTTTGTGTTTGCACATGCGGCATTTGGACCCCTCCCGCGAGTACTGGTGGGAGGCCACTTATAATTAGCCTTAAAACAGCCCTCCCATGGAGGACTTGTGAGGACCATTACATAACAAACCGCCCACGCAGTACCATTACCCTTAGTATAGGCCTGTTGGCCTATGATGGGTTGTTGTTGTGATGTCACTAATTGTGCGCATCCTCAAGTCTGTAGTCAGTGTTAGAAGTTGAACGCTAGAAAAGGTTTTTGCCCTTTACACGTGGGTCGATACCTTATAATAATCCTTACCGAATATTGAAAAATGAAAGGGTCAAAACTGGACTTTGAATTTGTGATGGTGAACTAAACTGTCTATCCCGTGAGCGGGCGAGCGGGGGGCGGGGGAGGGGGGGCATGGGCTTTGGGTCATCCCCTAATGGACGCTGCTCCGTGTGGACTCATAATCCACCGCCAAAGCGAACCACCAAAAGTGCTGTATTTAGTTTTTTAAGCCGGCCTTGAGAGCGGGAGAGATTCTGCGGTGTGTCTAATGTGATGGGCGCACCCTGGTGTGATTAAAACCTGGGTGGACCGCACTTTTTTTTTGCTCTTTTTTGTCATTTAGGGTTTGGTGGATTTCACATGGGTTGATGTTGTCTGTTTTTACTACAGATGAGAAGAATGGCGACGTGTGTAAAATGCAAACAATACACACACATTACAGCCACAAACACGCACAACACAAGTGCACACACACACACACACACAAACACACACAGACACACAGACACACACACACACACACACACACACACACACATAGCTGGGGACATGACTCATTTGTGTGTGTGGCCCCCCCAGGTGTGCATGTGTGGAGCCCAGAGACCCCAGCAACGCCACCCTCCTGTCCTGGGAGGACAGGAACATCACAGCCTCCCAGGTCAACTGGACCATGCTGGAGGTCGACGTAAGAACTCCGCACCCTGTTTCCCGTTTCTCCTTATAAGGCTCTGGCCGACCACACGCCGTGTACGGTGTGTTGTGTATCGTTATGACGATGACGTCATCAAAAAGCCTCTTTTAATCCTCTGATGAATGAGGCAATGCACTTTTAACGTAACTTCTGTGGTGTGGTCAAGTGTCATGTTCTGTTCTATAGGTTACTACGAAGGGATGATCAGGTGATTTATATTGTTTAAAAGAGTAGGCCCCACCCAAACTGCACATAGTACGTACTCTGAGAGGGCCTGTTTGACAGAGTGACTTCCTTAAATAGTTATTAGGGATTGCACACATATATTAATATATTTAAGACGACCACCCTCAATGTGCTAAACATGGATTATTTCCAATGCCGGTTGCAAAACATTGCGAACAATGGCGGTGACCGTAAATTTCCGATCATCGCTACCCCTAAACAATTGTTGTTTTGTTTTGTTTGCTTTATGTCCATTGACTCCCGGCCCTCTTGTGCAGGAGTGCAACCTGTTCCACGGGGACTTTGTGGGGTCCGCGTGCGGCCCCCACGGGCCCTACATCCCCGACGTGCTGTTCTGGTGTGTGGTGCTGTTCTTCTCCACCGTCCTCATGTCCGCCTTCCTCAAGGAGTTCAAGACCAGCCGCTACTTCCCCACCAAGGTGAGGCATGCCCGCGCACGCACAAACACACATGCACGCACAAACATAAATGTAGACAAGTATGCACACACATGATCGCACGCACGCACGCACACACACACACACGCACGCACGCACGCACGCACGCACGCACGCACGCACGCACGCACGCACACACACACACACACACACACACACACATGTGCACAGACATACACCTGGCACGCACGCACGCACGCACGCACGCACGCACACGCACGACACGCACACACGCACACACACACACACACACACACACACACACACACACACAAACAGACACACACACAAAAAGGCATACAAACACACAAACACACATGTGCACAGACATACACCTATCCCACACACACACACACACGAGCAAAGGCATATTCAAACACACACACACACACACATGTGCATAGACATACACCTATCCCACACACGCACACACACACACGCAAAGGCATATTCAAACACACACACACACCATACAAAGAGAAACACAACGACAGAGATAAACACACCCGCACATTTTCAATACCCCGTCAGTTCAAATGTTAATTTTTTTCAGCGATCATGCATTATAGATGCGTTGCGGCACTGATCCCCTCACGCAATAATTCTTCTGCAAAAGGCACCTAATTGCCCTGGCACGCCACGCACGTGACAGAGTACATTATCTCAAACACACCGTGCAGTAAAGTGAAGTGAAGCCAGCTACTGCTAGCTGGATAGCGGAAAAGGTAACGCTGAACGAAAACTAGTCCTCTGTAAGCTCTGCGATAGGATGGTCTCGCCGTCACAGGGAAACATTTGAGGGATAATTAGCCAACACAATAGAACGAATGCACGAAGGGAGAGGTAGAGTCGGGCAGACATGGACAAAGCAACAGGCCTGGAGGAAAACAACCGCCATTTATACAGACGCTCTGACCATATAACGCCCGTCCTCAACCGGCTCTGCTTGGCAGCGTGACCTCATCGCTGTAGTCGTTCCTTATCTCAAAGTTCAGGATGTGAATCTCCGCTCTGCAGCAAAGTGGCTTCAAGAAAATGTTAGAATCCTGGCCCTAAGGTTCGAAATAGAGCTTCTGGTTTTTATTGGAACTATTTGTTTTGTGAAAAGGGATTTGTTAATTTATTGACAATATAGATTTTTTTGATGCTGTGGTAAAAGCACTTGAGGCTGACCCAATCACCCTTTTAACTCTACTTTATGAATACATTTTGATTATGCAACACATAATAGTTTTGCATATATATAAAATACACAAACACATATAAATACACACACACACACACACACACACACACACACACACACACACAACGGTGGCTTTGTGTGTGTGTGTGTATACATAAAAACATGGACACACACTCACCAACACACACAGAATAGTGTTGTTCTCGTGTAGTGCTGCGGGAAGATTGTGTCGTGTTGCATTGTACTAACTCTCCGCTGGCTAAGTGCACTTTGTGGATTTACTTGTGTGGCTGATGTACTCTGTCACCCCATGTACTTTAGTCTGCAAGGACATATATATATATTTATATTTAAATTAGTATCAATTATTTATTGATCCATCTCTTCCCGTGTCGAGGATTGGCTTGTAAATGGGTCATAGCCGAAAGCTTTGATTAATAACACGAACCGCATGCCAAATCAACGGAGAGGTTTTAAACGTCCCTTAATGTGCATTGTTTGTAAGGCCTTAAACATTTCCCCCTGGAACACTGATTGTTTAAGTGTGATTGTGTGGATAAAGTGGGACTTCACATCCCACGCACTGTGCTTCGGGACACTCTCAATCTGCATAATGTATCCAAGCCGTTCCAAAGTCGTGTTTACAACACTGGCCAGATTGCACGCTTATCTCTGCCTCATATCTGTCTTTATATCTGAGCGTCTTTAATTCCAGACGACCCAAACTAATTAGTTTGGTCAATCACCGAATGAGTTATTTAATCTAATTCAACCGCTCCCCGCCAAATATGGTCGTCTTGTCACTCTTGTGCTTTCACGTGTGGTTGTTTTGGAACAAATGGCGCCATCTACTGGTTGCGTTTATGGCGGACAGCAGACGACGCCTGCAGTCTGTTTTGTGTCGTGTCTACTCAGTCTGCTTGTACGAGTTATCATTGAGAGGACACGTTTTGTTGGGGATGCGCTGTAAGCTACCGCCCCCTGCTGCCCTGCAAATAACTCACGACCTCTAACTCCTTTGTGTGTATTAATAACATGAGCATTCAGACTTTCAGGTGACATAAAAAACTATTGAAGAAATTCACAGTCTATTTCAGTTTCCATCATGCATGAAATGTAGGCCACCGCAACTGTTGGCTGAAGCGTTTGGGTTTCTCCTCCGAAAGGTGCGTGCGATCATCAGCGACTTTGCGGTGTTCATCACCATCCTGACCATGGTGTTGGTGGACTACGGCCTGGGCATCCCCTCGCCCAAGCTACAGGTGCCCAGCAAGTTCAAAGTAAGTCACTCCCTTCTCTTTTATAACCCACCATTTTTCTGCGACCACAGCAATCCCTTTTGACTAAGGTAAATGTGTAAATGATTGAGCGAATATCTGATTACTATATTTTTTTAAATCCCAACAATTCACTGATAAAAGTTGCTGATGAAAGGTTTTATTGAATTTGTTGAACCAATTTTTTTTTCTTTTTTTTATATAAACACATTCAATACATTTAATTTATTTAAAAAGAAAGAAAGAAATATTACTTTACCCACAAACCCAGACCACTGTGTGGTCCTATCAGGATAGTAAATCCTAGACCCGTTGGGACACCACTGGCTGACCAACCCCCACTACACCCCCCCCCCCCCCCCCCCCCACCACCCCAGCCCACCAGGGACGACCGGGGCTGGCTCATCAACCCGGTGGGGCCAAACCCCTGGTGGACCACCATCATCACGGTCATCCCCGCGCTGCTCTGCACCATCCTCATCTTCATGGACCAGCAGATCACCGCCGTCATCATCAACCGGAAGGAGCACAAGCTCAAGGTAGGAGGAGTCACCGACTAGATATTACTATGAATAATGAGAGTCAACCTCAGCCCATTGGGAAGGTACGGATGATGTGAGATGTGTGGTTGTTACTCAATGAGCAGACCATTTCTTATGGTTCAGGTCTGGGCTAGGGGTAACCGCCCCTCCCACCAAGTTCTGTCTCGTGCAGAAAGGCTGCGTCTAAAATCTGGTTCCCCCCCCCCAACCTCCCTGTGTCTTGACCCACACATAAAGGCTGGGTCTATAAACTGGTTCCCCCTCCGATACATAAAGGCCATGGCTACAACCTGGTTTCCCCGGTGTCATCAGCCTGTGTCTATAACCTGGTTTCCCCGGTGTCATCAGCCTGTGTCTATAACCTGGTTTCCCCGGTGTCATCAGCCTGTGTCTATAACCTGGTTTCCCCGGTGTCACCAGCCTGTGTCTATAACCTGGTTTCCCCGGTGTCATAAGGCTGTGTCTATAACCTGGTTTCCACGGTGTTATCAGCCGTGTCTATAACCTGGTTTCCCCTGCAGCATGAGTCTGTGTCTATAACCTGTTTACCCTGCGTCATAAGGCTGTGTCTATAACCTGGTTTCCCCTACGACATCATAAGGCTGTGTCTAAAACCTGTTTACCCTGCGTCATAAGGCTGTGTCTATAACCTGGTTTCCTCTGTGTCATAAGGCTGTGTCTATAACCTGGTTTCCTCTGTGTCATAAGGCTGTGTCTATAATCTGGTTTCCTCTGTGTCATAAGGCTGTGTCTATCACCTGGTTCACCCATTATAAAAAGGCTGTGTCTATAACCTGGTTTCCCCCCCCCCCCGTTTCATAATGCTGTGTCTATAACCTGGTCTCCCCTGTGTCATAAGGCTGTGTCTATAACCTGTTTCGCCTTGTGTCATAAGTCTGTGTCGCACCTGGTTTCCCCGGTTTCATAAGGTTGTGTCTATCACCTGGTTACCCTGGCCTATGTCATAATGTTCCCCCCTCCCTCCCTGTGTTCCCTTCCCACAGAAAGGCTGTGGCTATCACCTGGACCTGTTTGTGGTGGGCGTAATGTTGGGCGTGTGCTCTGTGATGGGCCTGCCGTGGTTCGTGGCGGCCACCGTGCTCTCCATCTCCCACGTCAACAGCCTGAAGCTGGAGTCCGAGTGCTCCGCGCCCGGCGAGCAGCCCAAGTTTCTGGGCATCCGCGAGCAGCGCTTCACCGGCCTCATGATCTTTGTGCTCATGGGCTGCTCCGTGTTCATGACCTCCGTGCTCAAGGTGGGTCCAGGAGAGGGGGGGGGGGGTGTGGAGGGGACAAGGGACGGCTAGTCTGGCGGAGCGGAAATGTACCGCGTCTATTGCGCTAGCGTCGGATTCCACCGCTACTCCTCCCCTTCCTGTTGCTGGCTTTCCCGTGCAAACCTCGGAAATTAGTCATTTACTAGCGCTGTAAAGCTAGCATGTTTGGCTCTTTCGGTCGAAAATTGCAAAGAACTTCAAAAGATTAACTTACAGCATTTGCTGAGGAAGAAAGATGTTCTCGCATACTATTTCGAATGGACACCGCAGCTGCTTCCCGGGGTTAGCCCCGCCCTAGACGATTGTGATTGGTTTAAAGAAATAAAAACAGGCCCGCCCAGTTTCCCCCCGGATAGACGGCTCTAAATAGCGTGGTTCCAGACCATTCTACTTGCTGTAGTTTGGTCTGGCTTTGCGAGACTAAGAGGCGGCAGAAATCGTGTTCGCAGAATCGCGTACATGTCGACGTCATTGTCGGGGCGGCATGTGGCTCAGGAGGTAGAGCAGGTTGGCTGGTAGCTGGAAGGTTGCTAGTTTGATCCTCGGCTCCACTTAGTGGAGTGACTTGGTGTTGAAATCCGATGCGATGTGTATATTCGCAAGTTGAAAGAAATACTTGCAGTTTTGAATATATCTGCCAGTAGTACACACAAGGTGACAAAGAGAAAGACACATATGTTGTGAAGACACACATCATATTCACGCCCAGAATCTCACAATAACAAAACACACCCACGCAAATGCTGTTGTTGCGAGATCCTTTTTAACTCAATTTCAGCCAATCAAAAAATAAATTATATAATTATTATATAATTAGATATTAAATTTCATTTTTACATCTTGGCTAAATGGAAACACTACTAAACAAGATGCTGTTGAACGTGTATCTCATTGGTTCATTGGCTGATTGGTTCATTTGTTTGCTAATTGAACCCTGTGTGTGTCTCCAGTTCATCCCCATGCCTGTGCTGTATGGAGTGTTCCTGTACATGGGGGCTTCCTCTCTCAGGGGCATACAGGTGAGTTCACACAGCCCTCTCACTGATTATCAAAGGGGAAGCGTCCTGTTTCAAAGTAAAAGTCCTTCCCTTAATATTGTGGGTTTGCCAAACTAATTAAAACAAAATCAAGGGGTTTGTGGCATATTTTCAGTAAAGAATCTCTTGCTCTTTCTTCCCTCTTTCTCGCTCTCTCTCTCCTTCTCTCTCTCTCTCTCTCTCTCTCTCTCTCTCTCTCTCTCTCTCTCTCTCTCTCTCTCTCTCTCTCTCTCTCTCTCTCTCTCTCTCTCTCCTCTCTCTTCTCTCTCTCTCTCTCTCTCTCTTCTCTCTCTCTCTCTCTCTCTCTCTCTCGCAGTTCTTCGACCGCCTCAAGCTGTTCAGCATGCCCGCTAAGCACCAGCCCGACTTCATCTACCTCCGCCACGTGCCCTTGAGGAAGGTGCACCTCTTCACCATCATCCAGCTCACCTGTCTCGCCCTGCTGTGGATCATCAAGACCTCCCGGGCCGCCATTGTCTTCCCCATGATGGTACAAGCCACACAGACATACTTCAAAATGAGAGTCCCCAGGAGTCACAAAACTGTTTGAGCTACTTACAGACGACGACCATGGAAATAACAAGATCCTGGCTTCTGGGTCCGCCTTACGTAATGTGGCAGAATCATTCATTCATTCATTACTGGGGACCTATTATGAAAACAACACTTTTCCTGGGATTTGGGGTGTTGTTTTGGGTCTCTGGTGCTCCCACATGCATACAAACTTTGAAAAAGTCTCTACATTATTCTTTGAGGGAGATATGCATTTCTGAAAGTACCCCGCCTACAGTTACCAAACGAGCGAGTCAGTTTCGGCGCCCCCTCCTACGTAGGAAGGGGGCCCAGTTGAATATTACCTCCCACTTCCCCACTCCCCTCCACTCAGAGCATAGCTAAGATTTTGTGGACCAGCGGACGAGCAGCTCCGGGGGGGGGGAACTCGGCGGCAGCCCGGCAGTTCAGCTCCGGGAGTACAATCCCTTTCTCTTCCAGACTGCCGCCGAGTTCCCCCCGCTGGAGCTGCCACTGAAGCTTCTGCGGGAGTCTGGAGGAGAAAACATGGAGGAGAAAGGGATTGTACTCACGGAGCTGAGTTGCCGGACTTCCGTAGAGCTAACCCCGCCAGACTGGCCACTGTCGAAGCCGTCCGGCCGCCGGGTCGGTCCGGCAGCTCTGGCGGTGCACTCCGGGAGCTGAACTGCCGCCGAAGCTTCCGGGCTGCTCCGGCGGGTGTACTCCTGGAGCAGAACTGCTGCCGAAGCTGGCAGTTCTGGTGGGGGGAGCTTGGCGGCAGTCCGGCAGCTCAGCTCCCAGAGTACAATCCCTTTCTCCTCCATGTCGCGGTCCATGGTCTTCAGAGAGTCAAGGCCAAGTAGTCGGGCTGAACGGAAGTGGACAGCGTCTATTGCTTAGCGGCCGATTTGGCCGCGACTCCTCCCCTTCCGGTTGAAATCATTCGTGACAAAAGAATCAAACGATGTTTGTTCTTTTTATCTACAAAATTATCTCCACATAGGCGACATACATCGTTAATGTTTTTTTGTGGCGTTTGGGATTGAGCCATTTCTGACAGCCTCTGAACGTCAACAAGTTCCGTCAAAATAATTTCCCCCCCGGCACTATTTTGCATGGACACCGCTGCTGCTTCCCGGGCTTAGCCCCGCACTAGACGATTGTGATTGGTTTAAAGAAATAAAAACAGGCCCGCCCAGTTTCTCAACGGATAGACGGCGTGAGGTAGCGTGGCTCCAGACCATTCTACTTGCTGTAGTTTGGTCTGGCTTTGCGAGACTAAGGCCAAAGTTCCTTTCCCCTAATTCTTCTCAACCATGGCCGAGATATCTCCCACAACGAGTCTTGACTTGTTGTGGAAGTACCAGAGACCTCAGACGCAGTCTTTATGATTCATAATATCATCCGAGGTGCACAAAGCTTTTGGCATTGATGTTAGATATAATATTATTAGTACTGTCAGTTTAACGCGTCATTAACAGCGTTAACGCAAACCAATTTTCACGTTGTTAATTTTTTTATTGCGTGATTAATGCTACGCTACACCGGAAACAAAACAACAAGCAGGCCACACAAACTTTTTGGGGCAAGCAAGGATACAGAGCGGGTGAAAAACTCCTTAAAGGTTTGGTATGGGATTTGCAAAACGCCAGCAGATTTTGAAAATACACAACTCAAATCCTACCCCTCTCTCCTTCAACGCTGACTCTGACTCCACCCATTCCAAGTACATGGACGCGCAATCATGCACGAGCACGAACACAGATGCGCGAGAGCAAGCCATTAGCTAGTTAGCTAGCTCCAGTAGCTACCGCAGGATAACAATAAACAGAAGCTCGCTCTGGGTCACGAGCTTTGAGTACTACACGAAGGGGTCTCACGCGGGGAGCAGGGGAGGGGGAGGGGGAGTGCAGTACAACCTTTTGATTGACATACTTACTGTCCAATGCCACCCGTGGGTCTGGAAGTCATTGGCTGGAGTTTTTCGAGCCCTGCCCTTTCCACAGATGATTCACTTGTTTAATTCTCATGTCAGCACTTCTAACTCAGTGGCTGTAAGTGGGTTATGATAAGTAATTTTGCAAAAATGGCCAAAAAAGAGAATTCCATACCCAACCTTTAAAAGTGTGTGTGTGTTTATGTGTTTGTGTGTCACTCTGTTCGAGCCTGCTGAATGAGCGATCAGTGTTGTCATTAGCTGTTACGGCTTTCTGACCAATCGCAGTCCAAGGCCCACCTGGGCTGTACCACTTTGGGAGGGGCCGCTCAGTTACGCCCCTCTAGACAAAATCGACTTGGTTGCGACGTTGACAGTTTGTGGAGTGAGTGAGAGGTTGCGCCTGCCGGACGGCGCTGCAAGGAACTTTTATAAACAAAATATTGTTATCCTGCAGTAGCCGAACAGCTCCGAAAGGTTAAAGGCCCAATGGGAATTCTCCCGACTCTCCCGGTTACCACTCCGCCACGTGTGTGTGTGTGTGTTGTGTGTGTGTGTGTGTGTGTGTGTGTGTGTGTGTGTGTGTGTGTGTGTGTGTGTGTGTGTGTGTGTGTGTGTGTGTGTGTGTGTGTGTGTGTGTGTGTGTGTGTGTGTGTGTGTGTGTGTGTGTGTGTGTGTGTGTGTGTGTGTGTGTGTGTGTGTGTGTGTGTGTGTGTGTGTGTGTGTGTGTGTGTGTGTGTGTGTAGGGCAGGTGTTATTCGATAGCCTGGTAATGTGTATAGGCATACTGGTTTAAATAATAAATGTTATAGTATTTCCCATCTTTGCTGCACAAGAGTTTTGTTCGAAAGTTCAAGAGATATTTAGAATCGAAAAAAATCTGTGATTAATCGGGAGTAATCGCGAGTTAACTATGACATGAATGCAATTAATTAAATATTTTAATCACTTGACAGCACTAAAGATTATATAAATACCCATATATATTATGATTATTATAGATTAATTATATTGATATAGAGCTCCTGGAGTCCGCAAATGGCAACAATCCCTTCTCCTCCATTCCGTGGTTCAGTCTGACAGCTCATTGGTCAATGGGCAGCAGCTCATTTGCATTAAAGATACAGACACCAGAAACAGCGCATTCTGAAGGAACTGAAACAGAGGCGAGCAGTAGG
Organism: Melanogrammus aeglefinus; assembly: GCA_900291075.1. Lineage (NCBI taxonomy): Eukaryota > Metazoa > Chordata > Actinopteri > Gadiformes > Gadidae > Melanogrammus > Melanogrammus aeglefinus. The sequence continues at coordinate 15,482 of OLKM01001544.1, forward strand.
CAAGATTTTTTTTCCTATAAGCTATTTCCAGAAAACAGCTTCAAAAACATGTTTTCTGGAACTCAAATACCATGTTTACTTGTTGGGAAAACACCACAATACGTCTCCTTTAAGACTTTAGGCAGGTGTGGCTGGGATCACTCAAAGCAATCAATCGATATTGGAGACGCTACCCAAAGATATAAAAAATCACCCCTTTATTTTTGTCAAGGGTTACCAGTTTTCATTTGCACAAATTAAAACATGTGTTCTAATATACTACTATCACAATACTAATATCCTGTGTCATTCCCCTCACCTCCAGGTGTTGGCGCTGGTGTTCATCCGGAAGCTGTTGGACTTCATCTTCACCAAGCGCGAGCTGAGCTGGCTGGACGATCTCATGCCCGAGTGGAAGAAGAAGAAGCTGGAGGATGCAGAGGAAGAGGTAGCAGCCCGGGGGTTCGAGAGCTTAAATCTCCAAGAATATCAACAATGTAGCCCCGACCTACTCCAGGAATAATTCATGATGTGATGTGTTATAAAGCTTTTGCCACGCACATTGAATTAGTCACTTAAAAAAGCATTTTTTGAAAATGTAGAATATGATGCTAATGAAGTTTACACTTTTTATTTCACTATTCAGAATAGTTGAATTAAATGATCACATAGCCTTTAATGTCTATTTAGAGCTACCTGTGACGATCAGGGCTAAACACTCACTTACGTAATGCAACGTTTCAACAGCAAACAGGATGATGTAGCTGTTAGCTAACAGGACCATAATAGCAATAGTGTAAGAAGCTATTTGGGGATTGTTGTACTGTATTTATATTTGGTTGAAAGGGCCATTTTAGTAGGCCTATTATGTGGTTATCATAGATGATGATTATGTTTGCGCTGGGCATTCCATCCGTCCAACCTATATTTATCAAGTGTTGATAAATACTTGATAACCACCCTGATACGTTGAGAGGGTAGACATGAGCATTATGCGGTGGAGGAAATTAAGGAAATTAGGTAAATTAAGGAGAAGAAAAAAAGAGCAGAAGGAAAATAAATGACAGCTTCACTGGCGGTATTGTATGAGCGGTTTGCATGGGCGACTTTTAATCAAAGCTGCTTGGATCCTCAACCTGTGACTTCTACTTCAGTCCATAATGACCTCTTAAACTAGCAGAGCTTTATAAAGTGAATAATATGCAGTGTCCTTTTTGGTGGGTCCCATTGGAGGCATTCAAGGCAGCTCTGAACTTTCACCATCATGATTCATTTGTTCTCTGCAGGAGGAGCACAGCATTATAGTGGAGGAGGAAGGCAACATCCAGCTACCCCTCGAGGGACACTATAAGTGAGTCGTTTGCATTGCTAAACGCTTTGTGCTTTTTCACTGTCATTGCAGAATCCCTGGTGGAAAAGCTCCAGAGAAAACAGGCTTTCTTTGGTTGTTGCGGACTTGGACTGCATCTCTATGCCCTGCTTTTTGTGAAAGCCTTTACCTTGCTTTCTTGACATTAAAGTTGCAATACATTTAGTCTATTTAGTTGTATTTATGTATTATTTATCTTGTGTATATACTGTAGCTAAATTTTGTTTGTTTTCCTTCTGCCTATCTTTCTTTCTTTCGTTCGTTCTTTCGTTCGTTCGTTCGTTCGTTCGTTCGTTCGTTCGTTCGTTCGTTCGTTCGTTCGTTCGTTCGTTCTTTCTTTCTTTCTTTCTTTCGTCTTTCTGTTTCGTTCGTTCTTTCTTTCTTTCTTTCTTTCTTTCTTTCTTTCTTTCTTTCTGTGTGCTGTAAAGGAGTGATACTGGCATCGATCCTGCTACAGTAAACATCACTGATGAGATGTCTAAAGGCTCCTTTGGAAATGTGTGGAAGAGCGTGAACCCAGAAACCGCCAAGCAGGAGCCCAGTGCTAAGAGGTTAGCTCCTTTTATTTAGCACTATGTCAATTAGTTTAACCTGCCACTGAGAGATTAGGTTAGTTTATTTAGCCCTAGTATTTTAGCCAGTTTTGAATAGCGCTAAGGCGTTAGCTCCTCTTAACTAGCTGAAAAAGGTTAGCGATTTTTTTGGATTTTACTAGTGATAAAATCGTATCTGGTTTTAACTAGTGCTATGATTTTTGTTCATTTTAATAAAAAAAAAGCGTAAACTAGTTGTTGCTTCTGCTAAACGAGATTAGCTCCTATTAATAAGCACAAGAATAAGCACAATTTGTTACTTGTGCTAACTTCTTTCAATGGCAGGACGGTTCAAATTTGACTCCTGAAACTAAACCACTTTTTCCAGATCGTGTCGGAAAATAGTGAAAGATTTAAATAGACCCAAACATTTACATAAACGTCCCCCCTCCTTGCCTTGCAGACTTCATACACCAACAACTTGATTTTCGTCGGGTAAATATAACCTGGTTCGGTTAGAGAACCACAACATACCTAGCTTGTATGTTGTAAGGTAGTTCGGTCCTCCCTGTATGCAGTGGATAATTGCCTGCCTGCCTTTCTCATTCCATTTCCCAACCCTGTAGCTCCCCCTCTTAACCTTACAGAAGCTGAAATCCCAAAGGTAAGTTGTCAGTTTCAATGGACATTTCCGTGGCATGCCGTCCGTTGAACTAACACGACTTTCGGTTGTGTTTTGTTCTAATTTTGCATGCGCTAAAAAGTGAACTGATCCGGATTTCTGTAATGAGGCTTGCCCTGGGTTTGTAACTGCTCCCCAGGTTGCTAACCGCCTCTTGTTTTAAATATTAGATATTTTTTAAGTAGTAAACGAAAAACTTTTGAATAATAGTATATCATAAAAAAGTTTAGCTCTTAGTTCAGCTAATTTAGAAAATACAAGTCAATGGCTTGTTCTCCCCAAACAGCATTCCTGCTAGCGTCACTACTTTTTCAGTATTTTTGTTTTAACAGCAACTGAGAGCACAAGAAATAAAAACAAAAACTGTATCTCCTACTATGAAGGATCTTTGTTTTGCATGACAAATGACCTGCACTTACGGCGTGCGTATCACTGCACTGTGTGAAGAACGCGGGACTTGTCGTGAACGCTATATGCATGGATGGTTCCAGTGCATCTTCTAGCATCGCTGCCTGCTTTCTTTGCATGATTCCTGCCCGGTTTAATTTGACATTGGATTGGACTTGGATGTATTAAGAAGGGTGGATAGAGTGTATGCTGTCTGTAGACAACCTAGCTGTATGCTTCCTTGAGCAGGATGCCCTAACCCATGGGTTTTCAAAGTGCGAGAGAGTGAGCCCCCCCCCCCCCAGAGAACCAATAAAGAGCTGCGCTGTTTATTTTACACACCAAATCTTTGTGTTTTTAAAGATCGTTTTCTTCTTTTACACATACTAAACATATTATTTTTAAAATGTTAAACATCTTTGTCAATTTTAAAGATATTTCAAAATATATATATTATTATTTATTATATATTAATTATATATTATGCTCTCTAGGGGCAGCGCACCTCACAGTTTGAAAAACCTGCCCTAACCATACCTGCTCTCCGGTTATCTTCACTCCACTGTAAAACACTTTGAAAGAGTCTCCTTGATAAATCCAGTTATTGATAACATATTGGTTTGTTTTCAGCATTCAGAGTGGTGTGGAGAAGAAGCCCAAGCGAAGGAGACACGACAAGAGTTTGGACCGGGAGACGAGTTTGTGATGACTGGGGGCTGCCAATCAGGAAGAAGTGATTTTAAGTAAACGAAGCTGTGCCACACTCTGACCACCTTTGTACTGTGCTGCACTGTGTTTTTTTTGTCACGTAAGTCTGTGTGCAACTTGTGTAAAAAAAACAAAAAAACGAAAACGAACAAATAATAGAACAGCAACAATGTGTTAGTGTCAATGGGCTGCACCTATGGGAACAAAATGTTGATTATTTTCTATGTATATCAAAAAAATGGGTGATACCAGCAACACAAGCAGGGTCCAATTCTGACGACATTACATGACCAAAAGGGCCAAGTCAAGTAAACAATTTTTAAAAAGATTATTTTACTTTATAGCTCATTTGTATTTTGTATGTTTTTATATTTTTTCAGACGCAACCTCACGTTTAAAAAAAACCTCCCTGGGTAATCCTCCATTTTGTGGAATTCCTGTGTAAAATGTAATTTTAATGCTATTTGATGGTTCACCTCATGATAGAGTTAGGCAAATCGTAATTGCGTATGTAGGGGCCAATATTATCCCACGTCACTGGTATCTAATACAAGTGGCTATATAGAAAAACTAGTCATTTTTTGAAAGCATTAAATATAGATTTTATATATTCTGTATATCTTAATGTTCTTTTGTGACATAGAAAGCTCACTAGGCTATGTCATTTAATTATCTTTAAAAACTGTCTTCATTGTCTTTTTTTAATCAGTGTAAAGCAGTTTCCCTGTTATATATCTCTACGGCCAAGAAAGGACAGATTTATAATTTTTTTGGGGGGGTGAGGGCCAGCGTCAAAAAAGATTTAAAAAAAAACTAACATTATCAAAAACTAGCATGGCGGCTGAGCTACAGGAACTTGTTGCGCTATTAGCTTAGTTAAGCTTTTTGCATTCCTGTCAAGTTTGCCCAAACGTATGGGTCACTGTGTTCAGTTACATGATATACTGTATGTTTATATGTATGTATATATATATATTTACATTTGTCATCCGCAGGTTTTTGATTTATGATTCCTGTCCAGACGCGTCAACTATTGACATGCTTCCACTGTTGCTAGCGCAGAAGCTAATCCTTTAAGTGTGTTACCCGTTGTTCATTCCATCTGTTCAGGGCCAGGCTGCATTCTACTGACCCTCAACATGACCATGGCTACTTTTGAGAGATGCAATAATAGTCTTCTTTTCTCCAAGAAGGGCAGCATTTAATAAATAGAAAAGACAATGTATAATATATAGTATATTTTATCCTTGTAAAATGTTGCTCATATATTATATACTAACGTTGAACCAGTGTTGAAGGCCAGTTCACTTTTGTGTAGATGTTATTTTCCCATTGTACTGTCCAAGTGATAGTTCAGTAGAACAAACTAATTGGTCAAAATATCAATACCATGTATTTTGGCCACTTTTGTGTGAAATTCTGCCTTAAAATTGGTAGTTTTAGTTGGAAATTTATGTTCAATTTAAGTCTTCTGCATAGACATGTATCAGTTTCCGATTTGTTATTACATTGTGATTTGGTGTGAGTGCGTGCGAGAACAAGAGAGCAAATAAAGCGATGTAACAAACAGCCTCTTTCTTCAATAATTATATATATATTATAAATGGCTGAAATTTTACATTAAATGAGAATAAAACGTCACTTTGAAGGCTCTGTTCCTTTCGAATTATGAGCCAGCCGAACCAAAGTAATGATGTTAAAACAAACAACTTGTTTGCAAAGGCAGAACATGCAGTTGTAGTGTTTCCATTCGCAATATGTTACCCAAAATGTTTTTCTGGACTAAATGCAACTAGAACAGGTTCTGCCCAGGGCCCCAAAGTTTGATGACACACAAATGCAACAAAAAACTTTATTCAGAAGAACAGGGTTGACAATGTGTGCTAAAAACAAATTTTACTATCAGAGCTCTCAACGACTCTAATTTTTGCATAGGCCTACCTGAGTTGTGTTCATACTTTTAACTTTGTTAAAACGCACGTGAGAAAATAGTATAGACAATAATTTAAATTAGTAGAAAAACAAATATTTTCTTGTTTTCAAAGTTTTTCCGGTGCACTTCATAAAATTCTAAGGAAGAACTGTATATCCCATAGTGTTACTCAAGACATACATTTAAACATCAGTGTGACCACATTGGAGTTGTATGGCTTATTTTTCCATTAGATATAAAAGAGCATTAAATAAAGTACACCACAGCATCCCTTGAAGATTGTCAGTTTTGCCAGTTTTGTGCTTGTCGTTTCTTACTGTGAAAGGAAAAAAAAATCAAATAAACATCCGCCACAAGTGTTGATGTTAGCCGTTACTAAAAAATGAAGATGAAGGCATTTTAGATATTTTAAAACATATTTTTTTAAGCAAAACATTGTCCTGGAAAAAATGGTAGGTTACATCAAACTAGAGCACCTGACTTTTAAAGTACATAACAAAAAATCAGTCTATTTTCCAAAGGTATCTTAAAATGTAGCTTCAGCATATGGCCGCTATTTATCACGAAATCGGGGCAGAACATTTTTCTGACAAATGTACTTATGTTATTCGCTTTGGATATAAGTGTCTGCTACCACCCAAAATGTAATGTCAATTAATTATAAGCCGCATTCCTTGGGGAGGTAGAGGTAACACCTTGTTCCAGCGTTAGCTTAAAGTTCCAACTAGCCTAAAACCGCTAACGGTACAAACAGAAGAGCATATCGGCCATAGAGAGCCTGTATATGAGTGTGTTTAGCTGCGGCTCGTTACCTCTCCCCAGATGGCTTGGAGGTCATAACCCAGTGTAAATACTCTCTGGCAGCCATGGCGTCCAGCACTTTGTTCACGTCGCTGGTGAAGCTGCCGTCCACGTGCCTCTTATGCACCACCTCATCCATCTCTTCCGTGACAGATCTGGGCACGCACGCAGGCAAACACAAACACGCGCGCGCAAACACACACACACACACACACACACACACACACACACACACACACACACACACACACACACACACACACACACACACACACACACACACACACACACACACACACACACACACGTTTAACACTTTGCGTCGGCATGTTAAACCAATGAGGTAGAAACGACCCCCCCCGCCACACACAAACACACACACACACACACACACACACACACACACACACACACACACACACACACACACACACACACACACACACACACACACACACACACACACACACACACACACACACACACACACACACACACACACACACACACACACACACACACACACACACACACACATACACCTCATGAACCAGTCCACTAGGCTCAGCAGTTGATGTGATGAGCCAGGCAGTCTTTCAGTAGAAAGGATTGATTAATCGATTTGAT
>OLKM01001544.1:27500-42500 GCA_900291075.1 Melanogrammus aeglefinus
CTAAACCAGTCCTGAAAAGAAACAGACCTGTAAGCCTGTCTCCCAAAGAGGCTATGTGAAATATGGCAATGCTGCACAATAATACCTTTGTGTTGGGCTTGAGCTCAGTCTATCTATGTCTTTCTGTCTGTTTCAATTGGTTACGTGAGTCGTGTGGTCGTACCGTCTGCTAAGCCGTGAACAAGGAGGTATTTCACTGAATGGAACTCCTTGGCCCTGGCAGTGACTGTTGAATTCTACAAAGGAACACAGATAATTAGCAAATACAACCAGACAGGTATAACCATGAGCACAGACTATAACTCACATATCCTTCCAACAACAGAGCTCGAATTACCATGTAGAAATGCTTGTTGTCCTTAGGTTCGTTCATGTACCTCTCCGTATAGATAGAATCTGCAGCACAAAATTTAACAAAATATCACTGGTACTTTCATACATCATGCAATAACTGCAATAACTTATTACATTGTCTTTTTTTTAGCAGTAAACGCGCCAAAATGTTAACGGGATGAGTATATATAATTAATAACAATTTCAATCATTAAAATGGCTATCATTCGTTGAACTTTATTGGGATCTGTGTTGACATCGATAATATGTTAACATTATAATCCTGTCGCAGAGGGACATACCATAATACTCCCACTTGGACACTGGCGCCACGGCCATTCCACATTTAAACACTCCACTCCCTGCTCCCAGCGCCATGGATGTTACGTAGCCTCCGTAGGACTGTGGATATATAAATAAAGACATTATTATAACGTTTATATTCAATGTTTTATATTTAAAATGAAGTACAGTGTGAGTGTGTTGGTATATCTGTCTTTCTGTGATTGGCTCTCTCTTTTAGCACATTGTGTGCGCTGCTTGAGTGCCAGACATGAAACATTAGGTTCAAATGGAAAGACGACTTATGGAAAACATACCCAGCCCCAAATTGCAATCCGCTTCTCGTCGATGAAGCCCTTTTTCGTTATTTCTCTGAAATAAACATTACATTATAGTTTACCCTGACGTATAGTTAAGTTATTCATAGTAATAATTCTTATATTTATTAATTACTATTCTATACATAATGGATAATATAGAGCGTTATTCAGTTAGATTCTACAGTTGGAAATAGGGTCCATTGCAGCTGTCTGTTATTCATAGCACTAGTTTGCTGCACAAAGTTAACAGACTGCTGAAGGCCGTAAAGTCCAATCAGGATCAAGCCCTCAACAAAGTTATGTCATAATTGTTATCATCAGCAATAGGAGTAGAAATCTATATTAGACTTGGAAGTAAAACGACTGACACAATTCAGAATAAGTTGGTTCTTGATTTCATTCGACCTTTTTTACAATTCTCAAAAACTGCTCGGAAGGGAGCCAACAAGTAGGACGATTGAAACATTTGTGTCATGGCTTGTTTAAAGGGAATGTTTTACTTAACAAAGCTAGTTACTAACACTTAATTGGACCCATAATGACCCTGGACTCTTTACTCTCCACCAGTGACTAACACTTTCCTTGTGATAAAAGCACGCACATGCCTCACTTGGTGTTCAGGATAACACACCCTTTTTAAGTACCGCACTATCTCATCATGATTGCTAAATGCGAACGTACGCAACCATCCAGGCATACGTGTGCGCATAAACACTCCAAATATAGATCCAAGGGCTCTATATTGGGAAATACTTTCTCAAAAAAATAGGCTGCCCAAAAAAGGAAAATCCCCAGCGCTGGTGGGCTGTTGCCGGGCGGGGTTATAACGGCAGAGTTTAACACCTCATCCTCCGTCATCCACTTACTGGACAGCGGCGATTTGATCTTCCACCTCAAAGGTTCCCAGACGCCGATAAATGGCGTGCATTAGCTTGTCGCCCCGGTAACCGCTTCCCCTTCCGTCGAAGCTGGCCACGATGATGTTCTCAGTGCTGGCCAGGTACTCGGACCAGCCCAGCCTGTAACGGTAGTCTGCCTTCTGGCTGCACGGACCCGCGTATCTGGAGGGGGTGGTGTAGGTTGGAGGAGTGAAACAGGTGTTAACTGGCTTGGAGTTTATGAATAAGGATGAATGCGATTATGGGGCACGGAAAGGTTTCGAGTGCCCTTACGTGACCAAATTTTACCTCATTCACTTTTGTGTTTTTGGCACGTATGAAATAAAAAGATTTATGGATATTGGATATTATATACTGTAAATGGATATTATATAAGTACCTCACAAAATCAACAAGGGGATGTTTTATTTTGCATGTAGGGTTAGTTTATGAGGACTGACGTTTGTGTGTTTTTCGCAGGGAGGAAGATTGTTAAACTGATTATTTGTGTTGTAGTGATGGGACCTTTGTTTACTTAACCCAATGGTTCCCAAACTTTTCTGCCCTCCCTTACCCACACAAAAACACACACACACACACACACACACACACACACACACACACACACACACACACACACACACACACACACACACACACACACACACACACACACACACACACACACGCACACACCCACACACAGACAGACAAACACACACATCCCCAGCCACACACAAACATAAACGCACGCACGCATGCGCACACGCACACACACACACACACACACACACACACACACACACACACACACACACACACACACACACACACACACACACACACACACACACACACACACACACACACACACACACACACATCCACCCCATCCAACAGTTTTTGGTAAAAGTCGATATTTCATTTTCTCCCCATGCTTGTTTCACATGATGGTACAGGGCATCTGACCAACTCACACAAGACTGGGGGCAAAGTTCACGCAGGGCTACCATAAAGGCAGACACTTCGTTGCACATCACTGGCGGTCATATAAATTGTATCAGTAGCCCATGGGTTTGTTTACAGCTCTTTCTAATAGTTGGTTTCCGCCGGTGGTCGTTCAGATCACAATCTTTGCATAAAGACATTCCTCTCACTACAATACATCCACGCTCCCCTCCATCCCATTTACCCTGGCCCACCCTGAAGCCTCCCCCCTCCTTGGGGAGACAGACTCTGCTTGTACACAATGCGGGACAAACACAACATGAATCAGACAACACACAACATGAATAACAGTACATGATGTGTTCACTTACACGTCCACCAGTAGGGGATACTTATTAGACTCGCTGAAGCCGGGTGGTAAAGTCATTTGATACTCGATGTCTGCCGGAAAAAAAACAAAAACAAAAGAAACAACGTGAAAATCACTTCACCCTCCTCAAAGGAGGATTCCGTTCTGGGTGGTTAAACCATCGTCACAGTTTTCCTGGCATGGCGTTAACACGTGCGTATTTCAGAATCAATGCACCAAAGTGCTACTATTGTTAGCACACTCACGCCAAATGCTCTTCGGCAGAATCTGTACTTTTAAGTCATAATTTTGACAAATGACAATGGTTGAAGTGAAGCCAGGAGAGAGTGTTATGATTATAGAATCGTCAGTGAGGTCCTTTGAGATATTGATCGACGTGTGTCCTCAGGCGCAACTTCCGATAAGTCGTCCGCTTTTTTTCGGGAGCTTACCGATCCCTCCGACCTTGAGGATGCCGCGCCGCATGGTGGGGGTCCTGATGTTGGAGATGAGGTTGAGGAATTGAGAGTTGTCTTCCAGGATTGTGTCCTCTACAAACAACAACACACCTCAGGTTACGTGGGGACCAAGGGTTCTGGGTTCCAACCCTAATGTTCGGCAGTCTTTTAGCACATTGACATGCGCAGGCTGTGTTTAGGCGTCAATGAACGCAGAAACCCAAAGCACACGGAGCATGGACTTCATTCCCGGATGGAATGAAACAGACGCACACGTGCTGATGAAGCTTGCTTCGGGAAAATTGTCAATTGAATTTGAGTCGAGTTGAATTGAACTTAATGAAATGTTGTGGTGATCTGTACCTGTTTTGTTTACGGTGCTCCTCAGGGAGTAACGCGGACTGCCAGGACCTGAGAAGCACAGCGGAAAACAAAGTCAACCATGAATTATCTCAACAAACAAGCAATATTGCGAAGGGATGCAAAGTGGGAATACGAAAGAAAGAAAGAAAGAAAGAAAGAAAGAAAGAAAGAAAGAAAGAAAGAAAGAAAGAAAGAAAGAAAGAAAGAAAGAAAGAAAGAAAGAAAGAAAGAAAGAAAGAAAGAAAGAAAGAAAGAAAGAAAGAAAGACAGAATTAAACAAAGACAGAAACAAATGACTATAGAGAGAAAAGAAAAATAGATAAATAAATAGAAACAGAGAAACTACCTAAATTATGGGTAGGAAGTTTATTTTGCAATATTCTCATATTTGTTATTCATTTACTTGAACGTATCCCAAATGCAATCAATAAATCAAACGCTCATACCAGAAAATAAATTAAATTATTGGATGGCCTACCTGTCAGTCTACCTGCCTACCCGGCTACCTGCAAGCATTCATCGCTCATGACCCAAGTCTCCCTCATGGCAAGGCCAACCTTTAGCTACAGCTAGTGAGCTAATGAGAAAGACGTAGGAGGTTTTCCTTTGTATACTTCCAGCTCCTAGCTAAATCAACCTTACTCTGGCCGGTTTCTCCAAATGGCCTAACCTAGCTTCAAGGAATCCAGGAAACAGTTACAAATACAGTGAGAAGGTGTGCGGACGCACCCTGGCAGGACACACGGTAGAAGGAGGCGTTGTGGCTGAAGGAGGCTGAGTTGTATTGGCAGCCTTCATGAAAGTCGCACGTCAGACACTCCGTTTTGTTGGGGGTCCACCTGCACATGACACACACACACACACACACACACACACACACACACACACACACACACACACACACACACACACACACACACACACACACACACACACACACACACACACACACACACACACACACACACACACACACACACAAACACACACTTTACATGTAAAAGATAAATAGATACTTGAAACGAAATTTATATATATTTTTTTTAAATACAGTATTGCATTTAGTAATGCATCAATTCTAATACTTATTTGCATAGACACACAGACACACACACAGAAACACAGACACACGCACACACACACACACACACACACACACACACACACACACACACACACACACACACACACACACACACACACACACACACACACACACACACACACACACACACACATACTTGTAAACATTGCGGCCTCCGGCTCTAGCGCCGTCTTCATTACTTGAATAATACCTGGGGACAGAAAAAGATCATAGTTAAGTAGTATTAGTAATAGTATTACATTGTAGAATTAACATGTCATTAGAATAAGAAAAATAGCTCTCTGCTCTTTTTAGATTTCACAATAAAAAATACTTTATTATTACTTATTTTTTAAAATCCGAGTAGCATACAGTGTCTTGCATTCCACATGGTTGGGACAACAATGAAATCCTGCATTTAATTGAAAGTTAAAAGCTGCAGTATAAAAGTTACATAGCGCAGATGTAATACATGTTTCGGTATCCACTCCCGACACACCGCCTAGCTATTTTGGCAGCTAAGCAACCATCTTGTGAACTTTTCCGGCCTCTCCGACTCATGGATGACCAATCCCAACTCACACGGTGCCATCAGCCGTCACTTTGAGGATGTTGACCACCTCCCACGTCCCGTTTGTGATGGGCTTGGCAACTCCCTGTCAGGCATGAAGACAAAATGTCAACTTAAACGTAGATCATCGGGACTGTGGCATTCATCCCACACACCTTTAGACCCTGTTAATGTGATCAATATCTCCCGATTATGTGAGTCTGCATGGTTTGGTGCCTGGCTGTTTCTCTCACGATAAAGTTACAAAAGGTACAATATGTAACACATGTACTGTACTACATCGAGGCAGTGATGTTAGTTTGACGGTATTTAATTGCAAAACAAAATTGCTCAATCAAATAGGGCAGATTTCTTTCAGAATAGTCTTGGCCTAAAGACTGGAGATTGGACAATATCTCACACTATTAGATCGCTGAAATTATTATTCAACACGTTTTTTTCCTTATATTAAGGACATTGTGTGGTAGTCTGCAAAATCTATGATTGTTCAAAGTGTAAACAAGAATCAAACATCAAACTGAATTCATCATCGCGGATATGATTGCGTGGGTTCCATCCGTCTGAAACAACCCAAATCAAATGTCTCTTAAACGAATCAATCAAACTTAATGCTAGGCTATAATATAAAACTAAATTGGTCACAATAAGTGTGTGCGTTGTCGATGACTGTATCAAGTCATCGACTTGATACAAGCACGTCATAAGTTAAAGACACACCATCAAGTGGGTAGCCCTGTTTTCATGGAGGGACAAACCCCAACCCTATTGGTCTGCTATAAAGACTCAAACCGAGTTAGATTGGGAACGGGCAGGGCTCGAAAAACTCCAGCCAATGATTTCCAGACCCACCGAGTGGCATTGGACAGTAAGCACGTCAATCAAACGGTCGTACTGCACTCCCCCTCCCCCGCTCCCCGCGCGTGACCCCTTCGTGCACGTACTCAAAGCTCGTGACCCAGAGCAAGCTTCTGTTTGTTGCTATCCTGCAGTAGCTACTGGAGCTAGCTAACTAGCTAATGGTTCGCTCGTGCATGATTGCGCGTCCATGTACTTTCAATGGGTGGAGTCAGAGTCAGCGTTGAAGGGGAGGGGGTAGGACCATTTGAGTTGTGTATTATCAAAATCTGCTGGCGTTTCGCAAATCCCATAACCAACCTTTAAGGTGTTTTTAGTGGTAACAGCGTTGTTTTATTCAAAAACTTCAACATACAACGTTTTCTATGCTAATTAGATTTAGAGTATTTTGGAGCCAAAGTAAAATCTGACAAATGATATTATATTTCTTTCGATTTCTGTTCAAAGTAGAATCACACGTTGATTCTATTCTCCCAAAACACAAAATGAACGTGTCATATTTGATGAACAGCACATGAACACTGCGTTGACCACTATGTTGCGCCTAATCTCTAAGAATATCCCGTGAGTAAACGTGGTAAAAGCAGAAGAGTCCATCACTCACCCCAACCACATGATGGATGTGTTTATATCCGTGGCTGTTGCTCATCACCAGGTAATATGATTTGTCCGCCGCAAACACAGGTTCATCTGGGGAAAACTATACGAGGGCCGGCGTGGATGAGAACATCATTTTTTATTATAGACTTACTGTCACGTTAACATGTTAGCACACTAGCATTATCACGATGTGTGTACTGCATGCTAACCGTCACGCTAACATTGGTAGTATGGTAACATACGTCATGTTAACATGCTAGCACGCTAGCATTATCACTGTGTGTGTACTTCATGCTAACCATCATGCTAACATTGCTAGTATGCTAGCATATGCCACATTAACATGTTAGCATGCTAGCATTATCACTTTGTGTGTACTGCATGCTAACCGACCTGCTAACAGTGGTACTATGCTAGCATTATGACAGGGTGTATTGCATGCTAACCAACAGGCTTACATGCTAGCCCGCTAGCATTATCTTTATCATCATTATTGTTATCACTAGTGTGTATTACGCTAACATGCAAGTGTTATCACAAAATTTAACTGAAATTCTGACATGCTCGCTCTACTAGAGTTTGTGCCATAAACTAACGGACAAAAAAACACTACTATTATCTGTATTATTGGTGTACAGATATAAAAGTCACGTACCCTGCCGATCCAGCCATTAGTTTGGTTCAATGGCAGGCTCTGGAAACAATGGGAAATAGTACACTTTTAATAAAGAAGGTTTGGTTACAGATAGATAGTCAACCAAAGATATATATATATATATATTATATATATATATATATATATATATATTATATATATATAATATTATATAATATATATATATAGATGCCCTCATAACTTTCAGACTCGACTACTGCAACAGCATCCTCTGTGGTTCATCTTACAAAATCCTCAAACTTCAGATAGAGATAGGGCGATAGAGTGAGTGATGGATTGTAATCAGATAGATAGCTATTGAGAGATAGATATATAGCTGGACAGATTCATTGATAGATAGATAGATAGATAGATAGATAGATAGATAGATAGATAGATAGATAGATAGATAGATAGATAGATAGATAGATAGATAGATAGATAGATAGATAGATAAAGTCATAGATTTGTGGATCACCTCCACAGCAACCCAGGAATCCCCGACCAAGTCGTAGATCTGCAGGAGAAGGTATTCTTGTTTCCTCTTCAGCCACTGAACGGCTAGGCGGTCGTCCGTTACCCAGGTGACCGTCGCCAGGTAGTGTTCGCTTTAGAACAGGAATTTAAAGATTATTAACTCAACCGAAAAATACATTCTTCGATCGTGTATATGAAATACACTTCTTTATAAAAGTATTGGATCTCTGATTGTTTTTCAATCGGTGGGTCACGGCCCGTTAGTGGACCAAGTGGGTCGCTGGACGGCCGCAATATAAATAAAAATGGTTGATTTGAGCATCAATATTTATGAAGACTGGAAAAGGAACATTGTATGAAGGACAATACAGATAGAGAAATGTTAATTATTTTTGACGGGTCATTTAAATGTGTGGTTTATTTCACTTCGGCACAAAATATTCGGTTGGGTTCTGTGGCAAAAGTACATCCATATGTGAGTCCAAAAAGGTCTGCTCTGCTATGCAGGATTTTTCGGTACTGTACTGCATTCTACGTTACCCTGTGGTAAAGTTGTCCGGAATGATGACTTGCATGACCGTTTGTGGGTCATTGGCGTTGACCACAAACAGCTTGGCGACAGAGTTTGGGGTTCCGGGCTGCCACGCAAACAACAAGGGGGAAACAAGATGGAGAATCGATCAAAATATCCGAGATGATATATGGCTACTCAAAAGATCTATCAAATCTGTGGTCATTTTACAGACAAACATTGGATTAGGGAGCATGTAGGTAGGGGTTTAACACCTCTAGAATGCCTACAGGTGCAATGCAGAAATCGTCGTGGGAAAAGCGGTGTTTTAGGACCGTGGGTTAACACCCGAGTAACGCTCAACTATACTTTACAATGCTGGATAAAACGGCACGAAAAAACAATCCTCTCTAGTCGAAAAAAAAGAATCACATTCAGACCAAACAATACAGCAGGCGAAGCCAATGTCCAAAAAAAGCATTGATATACTTTTTTTTCACAAAGCCCACAGCACAATGAGCGTGAAGTTCGGTTAGTATATCTGGCGTGACTCGAAAATAGGAACCAAATAATTGTGTTTTTGTACGTGCGTGAACGGAGCGTTGCCGTATTCTTCCGCTCCTTCCGTAAAGGGCTCAAGTCTGCTTTCAGAAGTGATGATTTCAAAAAATTGAAATCATCTAACCATGCCACCACCTGCCCCCTTGACGCTATCCCCTCCTCTCTCCTCCAGGATGTCTCAAGCGACATCCTGCCATTTCTCACCTCACTTATGAACTCCTCCCTCACTTCAGGCATTGTTCCAGCATTTTTCAAGACTGCCAGAATAAAGCATCTCCTCAAAAAACCAACTCTTAATACCACCGACATCCAGAACTACAGACCGGTATCTCTTCTTTCATTCCTCTCTAAAACACTGGAACGTGCCATTGCTAACCAACTGTCCTCCTATCTCTCATCTAACAACCTGCTTGACCCTCACCAGTCAGGCTTCAAGAAGGCAGACTTCAAGAAGGCACGGAGGGACTGTCTTCTTGAAGACAGTCCCTGCCAGAGCCTCGTCCCTCTCATCGGTTCTCATTCTCCTCGACCTGTCCGCAGCATTTGACACGGTGAACCACCAGATACTCCTTGCCACTCTTGCTGAACTTGGCATTGCTGAATCTGTTCTTTCCTGGTTCACATCCTACCTGATGAACCGCACCTATCAAGTGACATGGAATGGCTCCTTGTCCAAACCTTGCATGCTTGAAACTGGGGTCCCTCAAGGCTCTGTACTGGGGCCTCTTCTGTTCTCCCTCTATACCAGATCTCTGGGCTCTGTAATTTCATCACATAGCTTTTCCTATCACTACTATGCTGACGACACTCAGCTATTTTACTCTTTCCCCTCATCTGATAAAGCCCTGAATGTAACACGCATATCGGAATATCTGGCGAACATCAGTACCCGGACAACTGCCCATCACCTGAGGCTTAACCTCAAAACCGAGCTCCTAATCCAAGGGAAAGATTGCCCCACATGGACTTACTGGTCACCGTTGAGAACATCACTGTATCTCCTTCTCCAATAGCCAGAAACCTTGGTGTGTTATTGGACAATCAGTTATGCTGCACCGCAAACATCACTGCGGTGGCCCGATCCTGAAGATTTGCACTTTACAACATCCGCAGAATCCGGCCCTTCCTCACAAGGGAAGCAGCTCAGCTTCTAGTCCAATCACTGGTCATCTCCTGCCTCGACTACTGCAACCCACTCCTGGCTGGACTTCCTGCCTCTGCGATTAAAACCTTTGCAGCGCATCCAGAATGCGGCGGCGCGCCTCGTGTTCAACCTACCGAAGTTCTCCCATGTGACCCCCCTCTTCCGGGACCTCCACTGCTCTCTGTAGTAGCTTGCATCAAATTTAAGACGATGGTACTGGCATACAAGGCAGTCGATGGAACTGCCCCTGCCTACCTACAAGCATTGCTAAAGCCACACACCCCAGCTCGATCGCTCCGCTCAACTACCTCAGCTGGACGTCTGGTACCGCCCTCGCTAAGAGCTAGCAAAGGTCATTCAGCAAAGTCACAACTTTTCTCAGTTTTGGGACCTCAGTGGTGGAACGAGCTCCCTGCCGTTCTCAGGACCGCAGAGTCGCTCACTATCTTCCGAAAAAGACTCAAGACTCACCTGTTCAGAGTCCACCTTGACTCTGCATAGCCACCCTCCCCCCTCTGGCCAGCATTGTACACTGTATTGTATTAGTGTTGTATTATAGTACTTAACTGTGTAGCAACTGCAGTAGCTGCTATCATTGCTGTAACACGGGGAATTGGTTAGCCTAGCGATTGTTGTACTTGCACTTGGTTCTATGATCTATGTTCTATCCTTTCTGTACCGACAGGGATATATTGTTGCACTTCTTATGACAAATGTACTTATTGTAAGTCCCTTTGGATAAAAGCGTCTGCTAAATGCCCTAAATGTAAATGTAAATGAGCCGACCTTGGGGTAGGGGATGATGACAGTGGTGGGGTACTGCTCCTCTCCGTACCAGGAGTACTCGATGTTGTGGACACCCGTTTCGTTAAACTCGGCATAGGCCACGTGCTTTCCGCCCGGTGACCACCACAGCGCTTGATTGGACGAGAACATCTCCTCTAAAGGGAACAAAGAGGAGGAGTTCATTGATGATAAACTCCTGATTTTTGTATTTTTCCTTCAACCCTCTGCACACCATTCCAGTTCAGAGTTTTGTTTTGGTTAGTTTCATTGTGATCACCTTGTGAGTCAACAAAGACAAATATTAATTTTATTTCATACTCTATTTAAAATCTATCCGACACAAATAAGGTATAAACACAAAGGCTAATAGACACAAATTGAGTAAATATAATTGAATTCAAATTAAATAAAAAAAATAGAAGGCACTAAAAAACAGGCCAAAAGATATCAAATTTTATTTGGGTGGGGTTCAGTTGAAGTTGCAACTGGCATTGCGTGGGCATTTCCTGTTGCATCATTTCAAACCAAATCTCAACTCGGCAGCACTTAAACACACCCTACTTCTCACCCTCATACACCCAGTCGGGGATGCCGTTCAGGATGACGTTGTGTGCTCCGTTAGTGGTGACTTTTTTTGCTGAGCTGTTGGCGTTGCTCATCACGTACACGTTGTTCTCCCAGACATAGGCCTGCCGCGGGATATAGAGGACACGTTAACATTTCATCACACTCATTAGTCACATGATTCCCCTACCCCAAACTAGGTACAATTCCGTTAAAAGAAAACAAAATTTTAGAGTCTAGATGTTTGTCATATGTAAACTGGTCCTTTGTTTTGACTCACCAGTCCGTTTCCTTCGGGGGCCCATGCTAAAAACTGGATATTGTCTTTGATTCCAGAGTCTGCGAATTGTCTGTATCCATGGAAACAAGGTCAAAGGTTGAAGGGGACCTTCAGTGAATTGGAGTGATCCGATCGATTGGTTTCTGCTCGATATTTTGGATCAATTTGCTGTTTAGTCATTGACCTGACTTTTTCTTAAATACGAAAAATACGTTGATAAGCCACTGAATAATTCTATGACAGCTACTGTCGGCGATTTCCCCATGGTTGGGACAACAATGAAATGCTAAATTAAATTAAAAAGTTAACAGCTGCTGTATAAAAGTTACATAGGGCAGATGTTATTCATGAGTGCGTTTCGGGATCCACTCTAAACTATAAATCGTGTGCTAGTTTTGACAGCTAGGCAACCCTGTGTTGAACTTTTCCCATCCGCACTGTCTACCCTACAGTGAAATCACACGTGGGTGTCCACCCGGAAGTAGGATCGGATCAGGCTCCCTGCATGAGGATGTCCACAGGTACGCTGGGACCAGCAAATTGCAGCACTGTCAAATGAATTGATTAACGGGGTTGTATAACCATTCTCCATCACACGACATTGGAAAGAGGAAGTCAGGTCGTAGCGTTTTATCAGGGGTCAGGGTTCATGGCTCTAGCGATAACCACTGCCTCCGTCTCATTGGAGGGGGAAATCACCAAGGTGTTCGAGGTGTAGAGCAAGAAGATGCCTACCCATTGACAACGTCGTAAATGGTGTAGCTGGCGTTGTACGAATGTCTCCATTGCTGATTTGGAAAAGAGGAGCGAAGACGATAATAACAACTGTTAAAAATGACAGCATTAGTCGAAACTGTGACAGTAATTTAATTTGCTTTTTTTGGGGGGGATTTCGCTGACCTTTCGGACTTCCGAGGGGAAATGTGTACGCGTACCTTTGTGAAGTTACTCCTGAACGCCACGTACTTGTGGTCGGCTGACAGCTTGTAATCATCGGCTTCGAGATCCATCTGCGGGATTAAAAGATTAAAGGTCAATGAACCCTGATTGTTATTTTTTTATGCCAACAAATCCGACTTTAACAAGAATACTGCCTATGATTGGGCGATATCGCGTAGAGAATGTGTGGACAGAAATGTATACAGATAGTAGCGGTGATCATGTGACCCTTCTGTGTGATGACGTTAGTGGAAAACAAAAACTGCAACAAATGAGAATGCATCTCAACTGGTCAAAACTACGTTATTGCATCCCACATTTGGATGTGGGATATGTTAAGAGACTCACAAATAGCGTTTTGTTCAAGAACTCCTCAAACTGTCTGGATTCTGCGTTGTGTCGGAACACTGAGCCGTTTGTCATGTGCAGGTACTCATTGTCTGCGGGAACACACAGAAAAAGGTGACGAGACAAACGTTATGGCAACGTGGTGGCAACGTCATGCCGATGGAAGACTTTTGAACAGTCTGATAGTTCCAAATTGAATATGTTTATTGTGGTTCGATATTGACCCCCAGTATGGGTTTGTGGACTTGAGAGAGAATTTCACATCCTCATTCATCATGGTCATTCCTTCATTGTTCTAAAGACGCACGCACGCACGCACGCACGCACGCACGCACGCACGCACGCACGCACGCACGCACGCACGCACGCACGCACGCACGCACGCACGCACGCACGCACGCACGCACGCGCACGCACGCGCGCACACAAACACACTCTCTTTGGGGTCTTTCACCTGAAATCCACTTCAGTTTGTAGGAGCGTGGTTTGAAGGTGGCGTTGAAGACATCTTCAAGGCTGAACGGCCGCCGTGTGTCACTACCAGTGTCATCTGGGGGGACAGACGTGAGCCAGGGTGAGAACTCACCATATCGCTGTGTACGTGCACACACACACAACCATGTGTGCACGCACGCACGCGCACACACACACACACACACACACACACACACACACACACACACACACACACACACACACACACACACACACACACACACACACACACACACACACACACACACACACACACACACATAAAGACACACCGTGAGTAAAGTACTGTAATAGGTGTGATGATATTCTTTTCTTAAGGTTTTATTTGGTACAGACGAAGCTTGTCTGATGGTGATGGCAAGAATCGGCCTATGAGGGCAAAGCGCTACGACAGATTTATTTTGTTTACTTTTGTAATGATCATTGATTATCCTAAAATAAACAATGAATATTTTAAACTGACGCTTAAATCACTTTCGGTCATTATTGCTGGATTGGTCCAAAAACAAAATTAAGAAATTAGGAAATCACTACCTGGCCGCACATTAAGCATGATAGGCCTTACTGTCATAACTATATGACAGATATAACTATATAATACATCACAGTATAAGTTGGCCTACTGCATAACCAGAATCATACCGGCATCGGAGACAAAAAAAAGCCCACTGTAAACTGAAAAAAATTCTTGGAATAAATAAAATAATTAATAATATGAAATTACTTTTGCAGACCATTTGAAAGTGATAAAGGAAAGGTTGCCTGGAAATCTTATTTCGAACTGTGTGTGTGTGTGTGTGTGTGTGTGTGTGTGTGTGTGTGTGTGTGTGTGTGTGTGTGTGTGTGTGTGTGTGTGTGTGTGTGTGTGTGTGTGTGTGTGTGTGTGTGTTTGTGCCAGTGCGTGCCTGCGCGCACGTTAGAGATGAACTTCGTTGATCCGCGGTCAATACATGCAGTAGTAGCGGTCTATGCAGTATGGAGCGCGTTAGTTTCCGAAACATTAGTTTTGCGCCGCTCGCTCAAACCCGTCTAACCCCGCGGCAGTCACATGGGTTGCGGTGGTCGGCGGGCGCGTGACTCACCGCTCAAATAGATGGCGGTGGGCACGGCGATCAGGATGACAACCAAGGCGAACCCGAGCACACCGAGCAGCACCTTGGCGACGGAAACCTGGGAGGAGATCACACAATAAAAGTCCC
>OLKM01001544.1:45000-60000 GCA_900291075.1 Melanogrammus aeglefinus
AGACCGGTTTATTGTAAGGTTTGCAGACAATGATACATGACGCTGCATGTTGTCTTACAAGAAATCTCTCTCTGAATGTGTTTAGAGATGGCTGTCTTAACTTGTGCACATTGCGCAATATATAACCATGCCCCTAGCCAGCTATGAGCTCACCAATTTTTTTGTGAAAATTGGGGACTAAGTACTAAAACATGTATAAGAGAATCAGCTGTTGAGAATTTCTCAGAGCTTAGTGCGTGCCTAAATCAGCTGACGTTTGGTAGTTTGTGTCTACTGTGTGTCACATCTGGTGGTTTGGGCACCCCCGTCCCCCCCACCAGGCCCCTTACTACTTTTCAAACCCTGGCTAGGTCCCAGTGTACAACAGTTTTGCACCCTCACCAAGCCCTGGGTTCCAATCGGTGTGACTCAGACCAGGTGAGGCTGTCTAAACCGGCCATCATCCACACACACTCCACACTCGGATAGAATAACAACATGGCCTTCGCATGTTGCTCCTGTCTGTTGGTGCGCCAACGTGCGGAACTTCACCTTTAAAGCTACGAAAATAAGCGAGTCCTTTTTCCATCACTGCCGATCGGAGCTTGGGCCGATAAATCGCTGTGACAACGACAGTCACTAATTCTAGGAATGAACGCTGATTGCGACATGTCCCAAATACTGCAGCCAGAGGTCTGAGGGTGTTGGCAGATTTTTCGTCCCATAGGAAAGGGGCTGTTCAAAAATGGGAAAGTTGGGTCTTCCTGAATAACAAGCTGGAGCCCAGGACAAAAATTAATCATTACACAACCAAACATCGTGTTTCCTTAGTAAAACAGAAAGTCCTGTACGGGATTGAAGGAAAGGGAATAGGAGACGTAAACAGAGCATTGAGTAAAAAGACTATAAGGAAAACAATCTCTTGAGGGTGGAAGGACGGACAGAGAGGAAGACAGAGGTTAAGTAAACAGAAGAGGAGGTGGGGAAAGAAGAGAAGAAGAAAAGAGATCAAGTATAATAAAATATAAAGTCTGTGGGGGGTATGCCCTGTTACGGCCGACCTAGGGGGACCAGCTTGTAACATGGACTTTGTCCCCTCCCTACTCCGAATCCCACAACTTCAGCCATCCAAACAGGGTTTGAACGCATTCAGTCATTTATTTTACATTTAACTGAACAAACTTACCAAAGACAAACACTCGGATGCACAAAAACATCTCAAACTACAACCAAGCAATGGGTGGTTGAGCCAGCTACCAAGGAGTGGTCCACGTTACATTTTTAAACCAGGCTGCCAATCAGTTGGGATCAAAACCACACATTAAGCATGCCCACCACTTAAGTTACCATCATCAACTCAAACAAAAAGTCTAGCATGCAAGGAAACATGATCACAGGCAGGGGCGTAAACACAAACACATAGCTTTCAATTATGACAAAGGGTCATTACACGCCCGCTCCTTAAAGGCAACCCAAATGTGCTAAAACCAATACAAAAGTGAAGCAAGATTCAAACGTTTGAACCAACGCGAAAGAAAAACCTCAAACCCAGGCAATAAAGAAGGATGAATAATGCCAACACTTCCACCTAGCGGTCATTAGAAACCATCACAACGGTCAATATTTCCTACTTTGTTCAAGCAAAATAAATTACATCCCATGAGATTGTTTTGAGTTTCTTTCTGTTATTGGTAATAATAGGCTAGTCCCCAAACACATACAGCCTGTCTTCAAAAAACGAAACTTTATTAGGTTTCCGTCCTACCCACATATATATAGTCCAGAAACAGATATAAATAAATAAATGTATATATATTTATTTTAATATATATAATAGGATGTTATATTAAACTGCATGACTCGTGGTCATGGTATGTTCCATAGGTATGCGCATTCCCCGTCACACAAAAGACCGTCCAACGCACTTCCGTCAACTGACGACACCGGAAATGACGTCCCGAGACCGTCTATTACAGGAAGTGGCCGCCGTATCGTCTCTATAGGTGTGTGTACTCTGCTCCAAACAAACTTTAATCGATCCAACAGTGCTTTACGACACTCCTCTCCACGACTACTTGTCACATTCGGCGGAAATGGCTTATCCAGGCTACGGTGGGGTGAGTACACGGAGCGGATTGTGTTATTAATCGACTTGTTTCGTCGTGGTTGTAGATGTTGTAGTTACATAACCGAGGCAGGGTGGGAGATGCGGTGCTCCTCCGTAAGCATTCCGGGAAGGGGCGGGTCACCCGGGGGTCGCCCAGAGTTCCGCTTTTCCGTGTCGGATTGTGTTGCGCTTATATTGTTTAAGACATTGGATGAGAATGTGAAGTCGAATGTGTAAATACAGAAGACTAGTTGAAACGGGACTCGGGGTATAATAAGTTTGGGGCTATCGCATGGTTTCGAAGCTTAATTTAAATTGCTGTCTATCCTTTGTCCCCCCTCTCCTTCATACCAACACACATAGTTTCTCTTTCTCTTAACTTATTAACTTCATAGTAGAGGTCGGTAGGAAAAAGTTTCTCTCTTTATTGGGTTGCTGATGGCCAGAGTACGACATTTCATGAAGAAAACGCAAACGTAGATCAAATGTCAAACCCAGCTGTGGAGCAATTGGTTCTGCACAAGATGAGGAACTAATGTATCTTCATTTCATTTTCTCTCTCTCTCTCTCTCTCTCTCTCTCTCTCTCTCTCTCTCTCTCTCTCTCTCTCTCTCTCTCTCTCTCTCTCTCTCTCTCTCTCTCTCTCTCTCTCTCTTCCCCCCCCCCCCCACACAGTATGGTGCACCGATGCCAGGGATGCCCCACCAGGGCATGCCCCACCACCAGGGTCACCCTATGGCCGGGCACCCCATGGGCCAGATGGGGGGTCAACCCCAGGGGGCATACGCTCAGTACGGCGCTCAGTACCAGGGCGCCGCCTACGGAGCCCCCCCTCCTGCCACCAATGACCCAATGTATGGATACTTCACCGCCATCGCTGGCCAGGTCGGTGTCTGTCTGCGCTCTGGCCCAGGGTCCAAAATTAATCAGAGTGCATCATGAGTTTTGTTGTTGTTGGTGATACTTCACCATATTGAGAGGACTCGAAGAGAGTTGTAGTACTGTTCCAAAATCAACATAAATATACCATAACCTAGTTTGATCAAATTTTTTTTGCCACGAGTCACATGAGAAACGCACTGACAGCTTGTCTTCAAGTGTAAGGATTTTCTTCCTTACCAAATGGACCATTCCGTCCGCCATTGGCCCCCAATGGCGGACGGATATGGCCGATCCCTGGCTGTTTTAATTTAGTTTTGTGTACTGTCTCAAAGTCCAAAACACCACCGACGGGCATGCATAGCCAGGAGTGGACATTAACGCCACTCACTCTATTGGTGGTAAGGAACAGAAGGAAATCAAAAGACCAAAAAAGGATTTGAGGTAGTGGTGGATTTCCTGGAACATCATTTTGTGAATTCTCTTCCTCTGTTCCTCTTCCTCCGTCACGTTGATTTCCTGGATCTGGGTGCTAATGCAAACGGTATCACGTTCTCGAGTCAGGATGTGAAACCTTTCATGCCCCACGTACGTTATCAGTGGCTTGCAACAAATGAAACGTCTCCGAAAGACCTCTTCCTGTAGTTGGTGGTGAACCTCAACTGAAAGCTTTTGGGTTTATTGCTTTGGGTAAAATTGTCTATTAAATGACTAGATGGCAAATACTACTTTGTTGTAGAAAATTAACTTTGGTTGAGAAACTAGAGTTTGCTTGTGTTATTGTGGGGCTGTAGATGGCTCACGGACCTCTTATCTGCACAGGATGGAGAGATCGACGCAGACGAGCTCCAGCGCTGTTTGACACAGTCTGGGATCAGCGGAACCTACACCCGTGAGTCCTCTGCTACTACTAGACTGTGCTGCTACACTTAGCTACTGCTGCTGATGTTTGCTAGTGTTGATTAGTGCTTCTACTTTTGACTAGTGTTGGCTAGTGCCTTTTTCTTTTGGCTGATATCTACTGCAAGCTAGGGATGCTACTGTCAGTGCTTCTGGCTTTGCACCAGCGTGTCAACTGTTGTTGTTAGTTATTGTTACTTTTGTCAATTAGTCCTTCTACTGCTTGCTAATGTTAGCTAGTGTGTCTATTGTAAGCTGGTGCTTCTACTGTTCCCTAAAGATTTCTACTGTTGCTACAGTTAGCTCCTGTAAGCTAGTTATTCACCAGTTGGCTAAGGCTTCCCCTGATAGCTTGTGCTTCTCCTGTTACCACACTCACACCTGGTGGTATAATATGTCTCCTTTTAAGGGCTTCTCAGACAATAATGGCTTCTTGATGACATTAATGCTCATTTCTGATGGAAGTACCAGAAACAGAAACCATAATGTGACTACCGATACTGCTAGTACTGCTTACATTGCTGCTACTGATGATTACCACTATTTTCCCTACTTTTAAAGACAGTCGTTACTCAATACAATAAACACTGTTCATTAATCCTCATGCTGCAGTCCGGCCCAATGGGAAGTGAAAACTTGATGGAACAAGTGCCTCGTCCTTGTGTTCTGTCGTCCTGTGTTGTTGGTAACACGCCCCCTCCCCTTCCCCCTAACTATCATTACAGCGTTCAGCTTGGAGACGTGCAAGATCATGATCGCAATGTTGGACGTATCCTTTGATAGCCACGTGTCGCGGCATGCAGTGTTCTAGCTGTTCTGTGTTGTGTGAGGATACGCCGTCATCAGCCAATAGGAGGGTACTTTAAGTGAACCACCTGTATTCAGCTGGCATTAACCCATGTGTAGGTGGAGTGATCTCAGGCTGCTTGGTGCCAAAAAAAAGTCAGATCTGGTTTGACGTCGATTTTTTGCCATTGCCTTATCTGTTGTGTATGTGAGGGTTAAGATATCTCTTCAGAATGCCACTGGGGAGGGGCAGGGTAGTGTAGTGGCGAGGGTGTTGGACTCCCAGCCAAAAGGCACTGGGTTCACTTCTCGAATGTCAACAGCCTACCTGTAGGCGTCTTCCAGGGTTGTGTCTGAATTCACGGTGATGCTCTTGATGGAAGTGTCTATTAAAACAACTTATTTTAATTAGGGATGTGCATTTCTGGCAAAAATACTATTCGATGTTCGCTGAGAAATATTCGAATAATATTCGAAAATCGCTCGATCAAGAACCCCCCACGCACGCACGCACCTCGGATACACGCACGTACAATGACACAGGGAGAGGCTTTTATGACTTGTATGATATCAATCTGTTTATTTCAACAACTGCGCCAACATCCAACATCAAAATTATTTCAACGTGGGCTTAAGGCAGATAGACCTACATGCGCCGAAAACGGATTGCCGTTTATTTATTTATTTATTTTACCGAACACAGCCTGCATGACGGTGAACTAGACACGTCAAAAATATAACTTCACACAGTGTTTCTTTTTACAATTTATTTGTAACTAGCATTCTTAGTGTTAATAGTGAGAGAAATAGTCCCCCAAAGACGTTGACGTCGCTTAGCAACCGAGGACGCTATTCACCACCGTAAGTTGTGAAGGCCCGTGCAAGTCAACGGAGCGTTCAACAGCATTGAGAAGTGCCGTGTAATAAATAACGATAGTCACATTTATTATTCGATATTCTACGTGATTCCGACTATTCGAGTATTCGACAATCGTTGCCCATTCCTAATTTTAATTACATTCATTTATTTAGAGGACAGTGCACATTGATCTACATTTCTGTAAATGTGCCTGTGTTAGCCAGCAGACACATTTTCAACTGGAGTCCTTTGGCAAGATATTAAGCTAGGCACAAGGTGTGGTCGTCATGTTACCATGGTGGAAGGAAAGACGCCTTCCTCTAACTGCGACCCTCGGGGGCAATATGGTTCTGGCTTACCAGAGCTTTTATCACAAAGCACAACGACAAGGATTTATGAACAATCAAACTCAAAAGGCAAAAATAATAAGCAGCCGCTGAAGTTCGGAGGCCCTTTCCCTTAACCCCTCCCCCCCCAGCGAGACCACACGGGCAAGATGGGCTTCAACGAGTTCAAGGACCTGTTCACTGCGCTGAACGGCTGGAAGCAGAACTTCATGATGTTCGACCGGGACCGCAGCGGCACCGTGGAGCCCCAGGAGATGTCCCAGGCCGTCAGCGCCATGGGTGGGCCCCGCCGCCGCCAGTTTGAACCGGATGCTTTCCCTTTTACTTTATTTGTAGTTATTAGGGTGACCGCTATTTGAAAAAACTATTGACCATAAATTTAAAAGGTGTTTTAGTGTCCTGTATTATTGTCATTTTAATATATATATATTTGTTTTTAGCCTCTTATTACGTAGGACTTCTTTCTATCCATACTGATATACTGCAGATATCATTTTATATATAATTCTATGTCCCTGTCTCTCGCAATCTCCGGCACTCTCTTTTGGTCTCTCTCCCTCTGTCTTTCTGTCCGTCTCTTTCCCGATTTATTTAATTTATTCCTTTTCTCGCTTATCTTTCTTTCTAGAACGTTCCTTATTCTCTCCGTCTGTCTCTCTCGTGTGTGTGTGTGTGTGTGTGTGTGTGTGTGTGTGTGTGTGTGTGTGTGTGTGTGTGTGTGTGTGTTGTGTTGTGTTGTGTGTGTGTGTGTGTGTGTGTGTGTGTGTGTGTGTGTGTGTGTGTGTGTGTTGTTTAATGTAGAGGTGTGTTTGTGCTCCCCCCAGGCTACAGGGTGAGCCCACAGGCCCTGAACGTCATCATCAGGCGCTACAGTAAAAATGGGCGCGTCTACTTTGACGACTACGTGGCGTGCTGTGTCAAGCTCAGGACGCTCACAGGTAACCCCGCCCAGCCCCGTTGCTTCATGGGAGAACGCTGCTCCGCCCAGAAACTGAACTATATCTCCTTGATGAATGCTTATGCTACGACTAAAAAAAATATTTATGCTTGACGTATATTTTCTTTATTTTTTTGGAAAGGTTCACAGGTTTAGTTGTGCTACTGTAACATCCATACATATTTAATATTTGTGTTTATTTACCATTCATTGAATGTTTTATTGATGGATCAGAATGTACAGAAGGGTTTCATTCCCAACCTGCTTCTGTCGGGTGTCTGTTGAACAGTGCAGTCTGTTCCTGGCCTCTGATTGGCTGGCTCCATAGGAGTTTTCAGAGATTTCAGAGTCTGGCCTTGTGCTTGTTCGTGTCTCCGTGCAGATGCCTTCAGACGCAGGGACACCATGCAGCAGGGAGCGGTCAGCTTCCAGTATGATGACGTGAGAGCTTTTATACATTTGTTTCTATGCACTTTCTTGTCTTTCATCAAGACACCTTTTACAAAAAAACCTGTATATATGCTGTAACACAAGAATTTCTCCTACGCAGGAGTAATCAAGTTATCTACCTCTCATTTATATATCAAAATAATTTACTTTATGATTGCGAGTCAGCCTGCACTGTAGTGAAGGGATTAACAATTATTATAGATGGAATTAAACTTGGATACAATAAGGGTTGGTGTGTTAGGGCTTCTCTGTTTGATGTCCTGCTACATGGGTAAAAGTGCAAAAACTGAATAGAGAAATAGTATATACTGTATGTGGTGGTCAAAGTGAAAACCCCCTGTCCTTGTTCTCCTCTTCCCCCTTCCCTCTCAGTTCATCCTCTGCACCATGTCCATCTGAACACCACCACGGACACCGCTTTGGCCACGGCAACCAACAAGACCCCCAAGTGGTATTCCACTTTAATTTCCCAGGAAATTCATAAAGGAGAGCCAGTGACGGTGGTAACAAGCAAGGAAGAGCCACATGGGGAAAGTACACGCATTCAGCACGTTAGCTTAGTTAGCCCGCTTATGTTCGTTTTATGTGCCATGACACGCCACGCCACTCAAAAAGGGTGCGTGTCCGACGAAAGAAAAGCAAAAACGCCGCCAGAAGATGGACGGAGTGGAGTGATGTCTTATTGGAAAGTTAAATACAAAATAGTGTAGTATGTGCCTAGCTACAGTGCTATACATAGGAGACCCAATCATTTCTCGGCCTGTTTAACGTATTGGTGTCCCCTTTTTTTTACGGTCAAATGTTGTGATTGGTCTGTTACTTGGCCAATGAGGACTTTGAATGTTTTTGCGATTTGGCACACACTCCCTTATTCTCGGAAACAGAACTCCGGAAAAAATGCTAGTGCGTGTATTTACTTGTGTGAATTATTATTTAGAATTAATACTGATCGTTGAGATACCTATGTGCCATTATAATCTTTGAATGTATGGTAATATTTTAGTGATAACAAAAAAAGAAAAAAGCGTGTTTATAAAAAACCAATCACTGAACTAATGTATTGAAATATATTTTTTGTTTTTTGGATTACTACATTATTTTTCACGTGCATTAATAACTATGGGTTTGGTATATTAGCGTCACTTTTTAGTTAGCCAAAGTAAGAATACTGAAAGGAACACATCTGTGTACGCATACAGTTTTGTTTTGGAGAACTTTCGGGAAAATTATATACTGCTTAAATTGAAATGTATGGTTTATGTTGTCAGGCCAGTATATGTTTGATGGCATTCATCATAAACTGTGCACTTGATGTCAAAGGGTCATATTTTGTTATTTACAATAAACACATTTTTTATTCAGTAAGCATTCAGTTTATTAATTTATACAATTGCGCAAATGTTTCACTCTATGTACATCATATATTTAGTTTCATTAAATATATAGTCAAGAACAGAAACATTCAAATCAGCTGTGTTGCATTGTATAAAATACAGTGGCAAACATTTAAAAAAATGCATAAAAACAATTGTGAAACAGCACTAGATTTAAAAAGTGACATGTTATATCCAGTACAACAAGTTTTCTAATCTCTGTGCAAAAGTTTGCAAATCCCGTGAAAATTCGGCAGACTAACTTGTTGAGAGGCAATTCTACGCTGTCTAGTTAAGGTCTAAGCAAAACTTGTTTGTGTAGGAAAGGAAGAGTAGTCTTAAAAACCTTGGACTCAGTATTTAGTCATTTGGTAAAGCTTTCTAGAATGTCAGGGAAGATCTGTCTGTTTGATTTGAGTTGATTTGTTAGAATTTATTTTGAAATTAAAGTTAATTGCATTGTAAAAATGCTATTATGAACTATTATGAAACTGCAAATTTTGTGTCATTGATCAGTTGGGCTGAAACGGGAAGACCTGACCTAGGCTACGTCTTTCAATTAATAACCCAATCAAAGCAAATCTCATGATACTGCACCACTTCATGGCAATCAGAGGGCTGTATTTTCGCAAGATTCGAGTTTACTATTTTGGATTCCGTTTAAAAGTGAGAATCAACGTCTGACCCTCTTTCAGTAGTACATTTAAATATTGTAATGTTATCATGCAATACCCTGGTTAAAGTGGGGATACCTAGTTATATTTAACTTGCTACATTTTGAGAACGTGTGCAACACTGCATCGCTTAACGCTGACACACATCGAGCTAGCATCAGGGGCGGTTCCTAGTTTAACCAAAATACATAGAAAAATAATGGCAAATTAAATATTCTATTTTAGAAAAATATTTTCAACCATTATTTTTAAATCTCTCGAAGGATGGGTAGTAGTGGTGGCTTTATGTTAAACACGTCACGCTGATACATAACAGTTAGTGTTGTTGGTCCAGTGCAGTCGTCATGCAGGTACGAGGCCTCGTTTGACTTGTGTGTCGGTATGTATGTCATCAAACTATATGGAATAATTAGCTTTTTCCCCCTTCAACGTCATGCAGTTCACCCATAATATATGCTTCAAATGGATCGATACATTTACATGTCGAGAGTAGAAAAGCGCTTTGTGTTGCTGCGTGGGGTGTGCTAGCCTACTTGTATGTGTAGTGTATGTGGAGAAGGCTAGCGCAGGCTAGGCTAATAAGGCTGAGCAACTCTCGCTCAACAATCCAGAACATCGCCGTGTCATTGTTTAGTTTTTCTCTTCCCCACCCCCCGGACGCCAGCACAGTTATTACTTTTCTCTTGGCCACCTTGACTACCTTTTTTTTCTTTTACAAAAACAATGGTTTCTTTTCCAAGAAGAAGAAATGGAAGACGTTCAAAGCATGCACGCAACAAGGGACCGGAGCGGAACATTCCCCCACCCAGCAGTGAATCGCTCCAAATCGTATCCGCCGTGTTGAAACTTCATGTCCAGTATTACTGAAAAACCATGTGGCCATGCTTACACAAAGTAGTTGATACAATGCAGTTTGTTACATGGTCGTTACATTGTTGGTTTCATCGGCTTTTTCCGATATCTACGCTAAGCACACGACTACTTCAAGCATGGATGATTTAAAAATAATAATAACGGAGCACGATTGGTTGAAGTTTGTGAAAATGTATTAATCTGATATCTTGCGGGCTTTTCTTCACCTCACGTTATTATTCAATCGAATGTTCACCATGTACACCTCCAGAAACGTACTATGTTGGGAGGAGTTCATTTTAAAGGATCATTATTGCTTTAAGTGACTCAAGTCTGTGTTTTTTGTGCGATGCGGCACCCATATGACCTCTAAACATGGATGGGGTTTTCTCGCTAAAATTATGAGCGTCTTGTTAGCTGTCTCGTTGCTTAGCTGTTTACATCCACGTCATCCACGCACATCTACCGAACAAATGCCTATAGACGCTGTCACACCAAATTTGTACCGGGTGCCAAATTTGTACCGGGTTACGTAATCCATTCCAAACCTGCCTAGCAACAGATGATCGCGGACGATCGCGTCGAATGACTAGGAAGGTTCGCGAACATTCTCAATATCGTTCATGGAGCGCGACAAGACAGATAACACTTACCCTGCGTTCACACCAAAAGATGCAAAAAGTTGACGCGCGTCACGATCCCATTCAAAGTGAATGTAGAGACGCGTTGCTGCTTTGCTGCCGCAGCATTTGCTGCTGAGAAAGCCGGCAGCAAAATTTGATTTGCGGCGCGTCAAAATCTGATTTGCAGCGCGGCATGCCCGTGCCCGGCAGCGGGCACGGGCGGCGGGCGCGTTCACGTATTTTGCGGCGCGTCAAATGCTGCTCGAGTTGAAATATTTCAACTTTTCGGCAGCAAACGCGTGATGACAGCCAATCAGCGTTCAACAGCGTTGCCACTGAGTCGTTGCCACTGAGTGACATGCCGTAACAGCCAATCAGTAATTGTCGTACTGAGTGAATGAATAGTGAATAGTATTAAAATGAATGAATTAGTAGTAGTAGTAGACTACTAGTACTATTAGTAGACTACTAGTACTATTACTAGTAGTAGTATTACTAGACTTCTAGTACTATTACTAGTAGTAGTAGTAGGCTAGTTATATATAGTAGTACTGCGTGTCAGTAATAATCTCTGTACGGCTCCGAATGGTCTCATGAACCCCATAAACGACGACGAGCATTCCGACGTCTCTCCCTCTTCCACAACAGGTAAAGAGATATGATGCTCGTAATGTCGGCCATGGTTGTGAATGAATTCAGAAGCACCGCGGGAAAAAATTGCCGTGCCGCGAAACTTCACGCGCTGCAAAACTGCGGCCAAAACCTTTGCCACGCCGCAAAACTTGATTTGCGGCGCCGCAAAACTTCGGCGGCAACGCGTTTGGGCAGCAAATGCATCTTTTGGTGTGAACGCAGGGTTATTCTACAAATTACATTTATTAGCGTTCCCTAATTACATTTATTAGCGTTCCTAACTTTATATTTGTATTGGATTTAATTGTTTAATCGCATTTAACTAATAAACTGAGTGTATAAAGCCGGTTTCAAAAAACATTCGCGCTCATGTTGCCAAAGACGAAATAACATAATACAGATAACGGATCGCTAGATAACACTTGTTTTTACTTTATTGTATTGCATTTAATTGTTTAATCGAATTTAGCTAGTAAACTGTGTGTTTAAAGTGTAGGAACGCTAATAAATGTAATTAGGAACGCTAATAAATGTAATTTGTAAAATAAGTGTTATCTGTCTTGTCGCCCTCCATGAACGATATCGAGAATGTTCGCGAACTTTCCTACGTCATTCGACGCGATCGTCCACGATCATCTGTTGCTAGGCAGGTTTGGAATGGATTATGTAACCCGGTACAAATTTGGCACCCGGTACAAATTTGGTGTGACAACGCCAAAGGCGGTCGTCTGCTTTTTTTTTTGTTAATGTTTGACTTTCGGTTGTTTCTGGGCGGGCACTCCCACCTGTGATGTCACTACAGGGTCGATTTTCAAATAGTGCGAAATATGGCTAATCTGCATTTTAAAGTATTGCAAAGTACATTGCAAATTCCTTTTTAAATAGTTGGATAACATTAATTTAATTTTTGTCCGCTACCTCAGTCGAAGGACTTCCGCACGCCTCAGACTGCGAGCGAATGTGGCGGGAGTTGCCGTGGAGGTGAAACATGCCATGACAATGAAACTTCAAATAAATAAAAAGTGAAATAAATAAATAAATACATGAAAAAAATCAAACATGCATATCTCTTCCAGAAAGAGCACGTTGCTGGCAGTGTTCCATTCAAAATATGTACACGGTAAGTGATTTCATTACACACGGGTCAATATATAGCGTGTGTAAATACCTCTGTATAAACGGGCTTTCTACATCTAGAGTTAAGTACATGGAAGGGCTGAAGGGCCGGTGTTCTGAAAAGGGAATGGAAGAAAGTTTACATTGGATTTTTTTTTCTTCTCCATTGCATAATCAGTCTCTCTAAGACCCCTGAGTCAAACTTAAGAGGAACCTCACCTCTTCTCGCCAAGTGATCGAAGTCAACGTCTTAAGTTGTGCGCAAACGCCTGCGGCCACACTCAAATGTGTCAAAACGCTCGTAAACGAAACAAATCCGAAACGAGTCGCCTTCCGAAGCCTTTTTGCGTCGTGTCGTGTGTCGCTTGTGATCCGTTTTATCGGACGTGTTGGCGCGACATTTTGCCGTAAATGCATGCATTGATTATACTGGCCATTTTCGGAGAGAAATAAATAAATAAATAATCGAATCAAACCTATTTAACGCCTTCTGGAATATATCCTGTAACCGTTAAAACAAACGTCGGAAAAAAAATAAATAAAAAGACGACACTTTATATTTCGGCAACTCTACGTTCGATCGTGGGAACCGTTCTATGGTGGGCGGCGTTCTGCTCCGTGACCAATGGGTGTGACCGCTGCGTCAGGGTCGCAGGAAGGTCGTGAGGAGGAGGATGTGGGCTCCGGGGAGGAGGGGAGGGGTTCAGAGATGGGGGAGGAGGGGGGCTACTTCCCTGGGATCCCAGGGTCGGACGCTGGCCTGTGAAGTCCCAACGTCTCCGTGCTACTGGGCTGCACGTCGGGCAGCGAGGCCTGCCTATCGGCGGCCCCTATGGGCCTGGGGTGGGGCGGCGGCGGCGGCGTTGGGGGTAGGGTGGGGTCGTGGGGGTGAGGGGGGTGCAGCTCTTTTGAGTCCCCGCTGCCCTGGCTGAGCTCTGTCTCCACCACTGACTCTGTCTCCTCAAGCTCCGCCTCCAACTCCGCCTCCTGTCCGGCCAGGCCTGGCTCCTGGCCGTCGTGGGGGGGGAGGGGCGGGGCCTCCACCTCACCGAGGGCCGGGGGGGATTCTTTGGGTTGGTTTTCTGCTCTCTCCTCTGCCGCCTCGGAGCTCTGAGAGAGAGAGAGAGAGAGAGAGAGAGAGAGAGAGAGAGAGAGAGAGAGAGAGAGAGAGAGAGAGAGAGAGAGAGAGAGAGAGAGAGAGAGAGAGAGAGAGAGAGAGAGAGAGAGAGAGAGAGAGAGTGTTGTGAGCCCTTTATATCTTAAATGTATTTTATAAACCCTAAAAGGATGTTCTGCTATTGGAAATAATGTTTTGATGTGGTAATAAGTACATTATTTCAGGGGCTTTATTCTGCTTATACAACAGTTATTGTCAATGGTTAAATATGAGTTGTTTTATATCTTGCTTTTCTATAGTTTATATATATTTTATCTATCTAACTTTATTGGTTGGTTATCGACAAAATCCGCTGACAATTTTTTATCCTTCCCTGACACTTTGTTATATTGTTTTTCATCGTCTAGTAAAAATCTGTTTTATGGAATCTATTTGACCGCTGTTGTGAATGGTGGATTTGTAGCGCACGGATTCTGAACTGTTAAAACACACCGTTGTCACGGTATTACCGTAAAAGGAATACACACCCTTGAAACGTTATGGACCAATCGGGATCAAGTATTCAACAACGCTTTGTAAGTTACATTCACTACCGGTGGTTATGTCATCATAAAGCAAAATTTATAGTTGAATTCATGCTCCATTCATAAAGTGCGTGCTTGGCCGTGGCTTTTATAGACGCTGTTTCGCCGTAACGATGCTGCTGACAGGGTAGTTGGCGCATGGGGACTCTAAAGGAGGTTTCAAGGGACGATGCAAGAGAGATACACACACGCACACACGCGCACACACACACACACACACACACACACACACACACACACACACACACACACACACACACACACACACACACACACACACACACACACACACACACACACACACACACACACACACACACACACACACACACACACACACACACACACACACACACACACACACACACACACACACACACACACAATAAAAGCCAGGGGAGGTCCTTCAATAAACAGCACTGGATAGACGGTTTACTTGGCCTGGTGATGAGCTGATTTATTCTTGTCCTGGTGGAGCCTCTCAGTCCAGAGTGTGAAGGTTTAATATGACACGTCAACAGGAAGTCTGCACTGTTTCTATTGTACCATGAAATGTGATTACGTTCAATTGTAATTTTACAGTCTATTTTTATTATACCTAATGTATCATACCTTAGGTGTGGGTGTAGGTATGGGGTGTGGTTGTAGGTATGGGTTTAAGTTTTGGGTGTAGGTATTGAGAGTCAGTATGAGTGTAAGTATTGGGTGTAGGTTTAAGTAAGTATTGGGTGTAGCCATGGGTGTAGGTATGGTCGTAGGTATAGGGTGTAGGTATTGAGTGAAG
>OLKM01001544.1:91104-106104 GCA_900291075.1 Melanogrammus aeglefinus
CTCTCTTCTCTTCTCTCTCTCTTCTCTCTCTCTCTCTCTCTCTTCTTGTCTCTCTTTCTCCTCTCTCTTCTCTCCTTCTCTCGCTCTCTCTGCCTTTTCTTCGCTCTCTCTCTTTCTCTCGATTCTCTCTCGCTGTATCTCTCTCACTGTATGTCTCTCTCTCTATCTCTCTCTCTCTCTCTCTCTCTTGCTGTCTCTCTCTCGCTGTATCTCTCTCTCTCTCTCTTCCTCTCTCTCTCTCTCTCTCTGCCACTCTGTGAAACCAGTTTGCCACGTGTCGGCTCATCTGTAATATGCATTTTATTCCCGGCAGACAATCAAAGCCCGTTCCACAATTGGCTAACGGATTAAAAGGTAGTTGTGCTTGAGGCGACTTGCTCGGCCACTACACCACTCACGTCTGCGGCGCCAGGGGGGAGACCATTTCTATGGAAAATTGCAATGATTTACACTGCATGGTGGGAGTCTATTACCGGGCTTTTGGAGGATGTAAAGATGACAGTGGGGTTTGCGGTAGGGATATTGGACGGCGCTATTGCTGCTCAAAGCGAAAGCACTGTTCTGTTTGTCTTATGCGACCTCTCCCTGTGCGTCTTCCCGGCTCGTCCACATTGCAAACAAATATAGTTCTTAAATGTCCTTGTGCTTGATTTGCACAGCAAACCCACACACACACACTTCTGCGGACCGCGCGCCGCCGCCTCGCCCCCCCGGAGCACCTTCTCCTGCCGCTGAAGCTCTCCTCTAAATGGACTTGGCGGGATTGGATCTGCGCTCGTCTTCCACTCTCGGCAGGCGGGGCTGGAGTTCAGCGCTGGCCTGTGAGGCGTGACGGGATATGGAGCGCGGTGGGGGCGACAAGCAAGCAGGGCCTAAGAGAATAAATTGCTATATTCATTGATAAAAACCACTCCGGAGCCCGGGGGGGGGCAGGGGGGAGGGGACGCGGGCCCCGGAGATGGGACGTCTTAGCGGATGTTTTCAAGAGCTCTTTGCGCCGTACTCTCAAGGTGTCCCGGGAGGCTTAGGACCATTTGAAGATGTAAAACGACGAAAAACACCACTATGGACCAAAAAGGTCCGCAGGCGGCCGGATAGCGTGCAGATGAATATTGCACAACGCTTTGTACCACGGCCCAGAGCTGGCGTGGCCTGGGTATCGGTGATGGGGCAGCATGCGGCTCAGGATGTAGAGCAGGCTGGCTGCTAACGTGACGAGTGCTAGGGGTGTCCCATGAGCGAAACGCCTCACCCTCACTGCTCCAGAAGAGCTGGCTGTCGCCCTGCAAGGTTGCCAACGCCGTCGTTGCGTGAATGTGTGCATGAATGTAAAAGGCTCGCACATGGGAGTGGTCACTTGCGTTAGAACTCGCTATAAATCAGTCCATTACCATTCGTAGGGCCGCTGTCCCTTCTGGGCAGCGTCCTGGATTGTGTGAGCGTTGCCTGTTTAAGCAGAGTAAAATGATAAAGAATTTAACTTGATAACAATACGTAATGAAAAGGCCTGGCCCGGGATTAATGTTTGTCCAACAATAGGCGTAAAGAGCTAACTTAGCTGTGGAATGTGTTGCGCTCAGGGCCAGCCTTTCTCGAGGAACGGCTACTGTTTCTGAGAAAATGCTACTTCAATTTTAAACACTGCGTTCTAACGCAAACGTAGGCTGACACTTGCAGCATTTGTATGGGAAGCATGACTGCTCACTGAAAAAAAACATTAGTGGCGGGCAAAAAGAACCGTCTCTGTGGAATTGGAAAATGATGAAACACGATGTAAAGTTAGGCCTACGTCCAGTAATGATGCATTAGTTACTGCAGAGTTTACTGGGGAGCCTCACAGAAGCTGTTTCTTTTCCATATATATCCAAAACAAGTCTGACAGACCGAGTTATGGGTGAGAGGCAATTCAAGGGCAATTCCCTACCGATTAACCCGCCCGCCCGAAGACACTAACACTCCCCTCAGTTCAGGCCAGCCCGCCAGAACAGAAGTTTGTTTTTGATTAATCTGTTTTTTAGACATGATGAGAAACAAACTGAAGTAATCCAAATAACTTGAAGTAAATTATAATTGGACTGGGATTGGAGGAGGAATGGAAGACGTGTTGACAAAAAGAACTAAAATCCGACAAAAGAATACGCAATATATTATCTGTTGAAATATACTTTCTTATAATTGTTGGGTCCAACCAAAACATTGTAGGATACATTTTTATCGGGAGAAAAAAGGCTGTTTATCGGAAAATAGGCGGTTCATTGTATGGAACTTGTTGGTTTGGTTTGTTTTCACCCTCAGAAAAAGTATTTTTGGGGTAAATAGTCACAAAAACAAACCGACAGTTTGAAACCAGGCGGTTTGATTTTCCTTTTCTTCCTACTTTGGCATCACTCTATTGTTGTTTTGTGATTTATGAACACATCTTCAGTGCATGTTTTCCAATGGGCGAACTAATGTATTTTTACTTTTAAAAAGAGGTCTAGGGCGGAAATTTCCCGTATCTTTGGGCAGCCCATTTTGTGTGAAAGCGATGGATTAACTGTACGGGACGCGCCGGAGAGAGAGAGATCTGGCATTCAGTAGCCGTCCTCAGTATCAGGCACACGCTGGCAATGTTGCGGACGGAAATCATATACAAGAGTGTTGTCGATAAGTTATGGACCCACCTTAAAGACGGCAACTAATTCATTCTGCTTATGGAAAAGCGAGTTGTCAAATTCCACACGGCTCTTGTCTCTAAGCTATTGGTTGCGCAGCGACCACTTCCGTCGATGAATAGCAAGGACAATTATAAGCAGATAAAAGCCGTTGCGTTAAATAGGCCCGGCCTTATTTTAGTTTATAAAAAAAAACAACAATCATCCGAGATCTCCTGTTATTTCGAGTGGCTGAAAGGTGAATTTTTTTCCAAAGAAACAACGACTCAATAGCTCAATCCCAAAAATGGATGCATTATTACAGTAACGAAAAGTAGATCCTACTTTAGTCTTTCTCTCCGATTACAATATACACTCATCCAATGAAAAGCAACAGCAGCTGGGTCACCCTCCCCCCTGGTCTTTAACGAGGACGTGCGACGGACTGTGCATGGCTGTGGTAACAGCATTTCAACATGACAAACCCGGGGCCTTGTGCATAGGACAGGCCCTTTTCTCTTGGAGCTCATTATTCTCCATCATCTGTAGGCTGAAGCGGCTGTCATCACGCACACATTCACAACCAACAAACGCATCCAAATTTCCGCTCTCTCTCTCTCTCTCTCTCTCTCTCTCTCTCTCTCCTTCTCTCGCTTTCTCTCGCTTTCTCTCCTTCTCTCGCTCTCTCTCTCTCTCTCCTTCTCTCTCTCTCTCTTTCTCTCTCCCTCTCTCTCTCTCTCTCTCTCTCTCTCTCTCTCTCTTCTCTCTCTCTCTCCCTTCTCTCTCTCTCTCTCTCTCTCTCTCTCTCTCTCTTTACAGCTGTGGTGTGTGTGTGTGTGTGTGTGTGTGTGTGTTGTGTGTGTGTGTGTGTGTGTGTTGTGTGTGTTGTGTGTGTGTGTGTGTTGTGCGAGCGTCGCGGGCTGTGGACACGTGTCCACTTCAACGAACACGCTGTCACCCACGCCATCTGTTTCCGCCCACGCTACTTGGCCTGGACAAACACGGTTATGAGTAGGTAATGGTGCGAAGGGAAAAGGCTTCGACCTTTGACATACTACTCTGGTGTTGTGATCACCACAGAGAGAGAGAGAGGTGTGGTGGGGGGAGAGAGAGTGAGGGAAGGGGAGAGTGACGGACAGGAGAGAGAATTAGAGGAATAAGAGAGAGATGGAAAGAGAGAGAGAGAGAGATTGATGACAGTCTGATTTCAGTTTTGGCATGGAGGAGCAGGGGAGAAAGCAGACTCCCCGCGGTTGCTTTGGCAATCATGTCTGTCCTCTCCCTGCGAGATGCAAGACACAGCAAAGAGAGGGAGAGAGAATCACACACACATACAGAGGGTTAGAGAGAGACAGACCTGGGGAGAGAGAGAAAGAGGGACGAGGGAGTGAGAGAGGCGGGGAAAGAGAGAGAGGGAGGTAGAGAGAGGCAGAGAGAGGCAGAGGGAGGCAGAGGGAGAGAAAGAGGGAGGCAGAGGAGGCAGAGGGAGAGGCAGAGGGATGCAGAGAGAGGCAGAGAGAGGCAGAGGGAGGCAGAGAGAGGCAGAGAGAGGCAGAGAGAGATTGGATGACAGTCTGATATTCAGTTTGGCATGGAGGAGAGGGGGGAAAGCAGACTCCCGCGGTTGCTTGGCAACATGTCTGTCTCTCCCTGCGAGATGCAAGACACAGCAAAGAGAGGGAGAGAGAATCACACACACATACAGAGGGTTAGAGAGAGACAGACCTGGGGAGAGAGAGAAAGAGGGACGGAGGGAGTGAGAGAGGCTGAGAGTGAGAGGGAGGTAGAGGGAGGCAGAGAGACCCCTCCTTTCAGAGGCACAGCATGAACTTTGAGGGAGGCAGGGGAGGCAGTGGTAGAGGCAGAGGGAGGCAGAGAGAGGCAGAGGGAGGCAGAGAGAGGCAGAGGGAGGCAGAGAGAGGCAGAGGGAGAGAGAGGAGGCAGAGGGAGGCAGAGAGAGGCAGAGGGAGAGGCAGAGGGAGGCAGAGGGAGAGGCAGAGGGAGGCAGAGGGAGAGGCAGAGGAGAGGCAGAGGGAGGCAGAGAGAGGCAGAGAGAGGCAGAGGGAGGCAGAGAGAGGCAGAGGGAGAGAGGCACAGAGAGCAAGTTGTGCGGCTGTATCTTCCCCTCCTTTCAGAGGCACAGCATGAACTTTGAAGATGCCATCGCGCCGCTCCCTCACATCGCATTTCATTGGTTCCCCATCTCCACCTGCGCGCCAAATGCCAGCTCCTCACATCTCAGCTCCTATTAAAACCAGGCGCACCTCCGTGGGCCCGGGCGCGGGGGCTCCCGGTGAACCCCGATAAGCAATGATAAAAGTCAACCAACAGATGGATTGAGATTATTAATACCATAATATTTGGTGGCCGATCAAACTCAGTGATGTCCTCAGGGATGAGACGCGGCCACCTTGTCCCCGCAGCCCTGACGGAGTAGCCGGCGACTTCATTCAGACTGTTTTATTTCATTAAGGAGAGTCTGTGTTTCATTTAGTTTGTGAGCAGCAGTTACCGCCGTCACGTGTTCCGCGCGAGGAGCCGCGGTCCAGAGAAACTGTCGCGACGGATCCAATCACAGCAGCGTCCAGCGCCAATAAAAAAGCACAGCCAGATCAAATCAAACCGAATCCCAGTCGCAAATCCCCGGGAAAACAACCCTGTGTGCATCTGTGTTTGTGTTTGAGTTTGTGTGTTTTATCGGAGCAAACATTCAAATCCCAATAGTTTCCTTCCCTGAAAGTGACATCTAAATGATCTCTCTGTGTGTGAGTAGTGAGTAGTGGGGGGGGGGGGGCGACGTAATGGCGGTGTATTTAGCAAAGATACATAACAGGATATCGTGATATTACCCTGCCCAAGGCGGCAGAAATACAGTTCTTTGAATTCATGAATAAATCATCAAACAAGGGAAACACTGCAGTCTTTTCATTGAACGATGTGGAGAAGGAGGAATGGAAAAAAAAATCACTTTTTTTGTGCGCTCAATTCTAAACCCCAAAAGCTGTTTTCTTGTCACAGTCCCCACAATTGATTCAGCCGTTCGTTTTTAGTGGAGAGAGGGATGAAACGTGTTTACATAAGTCCAAATGTAAAGTGGAACTTGGCTGTAGGGCGTGATTTACTTTTCTGTGGGACTCATGTTTTCATTTGAATCTGGGGCATAGAATGAAACTACCAGGAAGTGATGAGAAAACTAACTGACGCACCACACAGAGGGCCTATGAATACTATAAGCCTTCCTAAATATTGACTGGGATATTGTGAAAGGATGTGTGTGTGTGTGTGTGTGTGTGTGTCAGTATGAGTCTCTGTGTTTGTCTGTTTGTGCATGCATTTGTGCTTTGTGTGTGTGCGAGTGCGTGCCTGTGTGTGTGTGGTGTGGTGTGTATGGTGTGTGTGTGTGTGTGTGTGTGTGTGTCAGTATGAGTCTCTGTGTTTGTCTGTTTGTGCATGCATTTGTGCTTTGTGTGTGTGCGAGTGCGTGCCTGTGTGTGTGTGCGTGTGAATGTGTGTGTGTGTGTATGTGTGTGTGGGCTTGCATGCGTGCCTGTGTGTGTATGTGTGTGTGTGTGTGTGTGTGTGTGTGCTTGTGAGTGCGTGTGCCTGTGTGTGTGTGCGTGTGTGAATGTGTGTGTGTGTGTGTGTGTGTGTGTGTGTGTATGTGTGTGTGTGCTTGTGAATGTGTGTCCGTGTGCATTTAATCATATTCATACATTTGAAATGTGGACGCATAATGGCGTTTTATGTCCAACGTCAAAGATTGATAGAATCATAGAGTCCATATCCCAACACCACCGTCAGTATATCTATAAATAAAATGAGTGAGTGCATCAATGTTCCCGGACACCTCCTCCCCTTGGGACAGAACAGTGTAACTACTGTAATAAAGTACTGTAATAAACTAATATAGCATCGCACACAATGCACACACTACTGTAGTATCACTAAACACACAGTACTGTAGTACACACACTGTACACACAGTACATCATAGTATCACTGTTGTATAAGTAAACACACAGAACAGGCTACTGCAGCTTCACTACACACACAGTTAAGACTATTTGTAATACCACTACAGTACACGCACATTACTGTGGTATTACTATACAATACTACAGTAGTATCACTACACACACACAGTACAGACTATAGTAGTATCACAACAAACACAGTACACACAGACACAGTACATTCGTAGTATCAGAGTACCGTTGTATCAGTAGACACACACACACACACACATAGTATACGCATACACACGCACACACACACATACTGTATACGCATACACACACACGCACGCACACACACCAAACGCACACACACACAGTACTACAGAGAGACTAAACTGTAGTATTAATACCACGACGGACTGTAGTGTTGGTAGCATCACGACACACAGACAGGGGACCCTAAAGATGACATACATCAGCTATGGGTCTGATTCTCCATCGCTCCTCGCTGTCAGGGACACAAACTAATGGAGGACAGACTGATCTGTCTGAATGACTAGCTGCCTGTCTGTGTGGTTGGCTCACTGACTAGCTGTCTGTCTTGTTGACTCACTGACTCGCCGTCTAGTTGACTGACTGACGAGCTGTCTGTCTGTCTGGTTAACTCACTGAGCTGTCTTTCTGTCTGGTTGTCCACCTGTCTTCCTTGCTGACTTCCTGTCTGTATGTCTGCTTGTCTGCCTGTATTTCTTGCTGACTTACTGCTTGTCTGTCTGTCTTTCGTGCTGACTTTCAGTCAGTCTGTCTGACTGACTGACTCTCCATCTGGCTGTCTGTCTGTCTGACTGACTGTCTCTGTCTGTCTGGACCAGGACCACTGCCGCCCCCGCCGTCACCTGTTCCCGCCGCCCGCTGGCCGGCTGGTTCCCGTTCTGACTGGTCTCACCTCGGTTTATTGCTCTGCGTGGGAGACGCAGCGACCGGGTCAGAGGACGATGAACCATGACCAGCCGTTTAAGGACCCGCCCTCTTGTGACATCACAAAAGGGGGCGGGGTTAGCCCAGCGGTTGCTAGAGTCCCATGGGGTCGGCTTGTTGGTTGATCCATCCGTCATGCATCTGGGTGGACGCTGGACACGCCCACTTGTGATGTCACTAATAGGGTCGATTTTTAAAACGGCTTTGTAATTGCTATTTAACATCACACAAACACACCTGCTGGGGAAATTCTTATTGACCACATGTCAAAACCATGTTCTAATAATATACTAGAGCAAATGGGCTACAGTTCAAAGTTACAGATAAAAAAAAAAATAGGAAGCCTACCACGTCAAAAGATAAAACTAA
This sequence comes from Melanogrammus aeglefinus, assembly GCA_900291075.1. Lineage (NCBI taxonomy): Eukaryota > Metazoa > Chordata > Actinopteri > Gadiformes > Gadidae > Melanogrammus > Melanogrammus aeglefinus. Next base: position 99,041 of record OLKM01001544.1, read on the forward strand.
AGCTTTGAAGACATTGTAAATGGTTTCAGTTTCGTTCCCAGCCATCACACATAAACTTTGGCGCTCTCTCCTCTCCACGAAACCTCTCTTTAAACAGATTCAGGCTGGTTGCTTGCACCTAATCTTCTCCCTGGCGTCGCTGCTGCTGTGCGGACTGGGTTTGCGCCATCATCCGCAATTATCATTCGATCCACTGCCTTTTCTTTGCCGAAAAGTGGTTTGATTTCAGTGTGCGGGTCGATGTGATCCCATCCAGCCCTCTCCCTCTGCCCCCTCGCTGCGCCGCATTCAGGATGATATCGACGGCATTGACTCGTGTATCGACAGGGCGTGTTAAGCACCCCGGGCCAACAGAAATTAAGTGCACTTTTTATCCCGCTGCTGTGCCTGCCTGTAACGGCTCATTCTGCGCCATGCAGGCCAGTCGTTAGGTTGGTTAAACGCATTCTCATCATGATCGTATCGTATTGGGCTTGAAGGGCTGGGGTCTGCACGCTGTACGGTGCTAGTTGTTGGGAACATTATGCAGAATTGCGTAATTACAAAAGATGATGACAAAACAACCAAAAGTGGACTTGCGTTTGTGATTTTGATCTGTTTTGTGTTGTCTGTTTGTGTATATTAGAAGTCAAGAGCCTCATGATGATGATGATTTTAAACTGTACAAAGTCACGGGGCCTATATGCAAATAAGATTAAAAGGAATAGGCCTACGTTGAGTGCATAACACAGCATAGGTTTGTTTGTTGAATAGCAGTAGACCTAATGGCAGTTCTGGATATAGGATATAAAAAACAGGAATGTCCACCCACTCACCGGCGAGTGAGTGAATTAACAGACACATGTTATAATACATAGCATGAACTATTGACGTAAACGATGCGTGTGTACTCATTGCTCCTAATGGATGCATTTGGCAGAATAAAAAAAAAAATCAAAGTTGAGGACCAGTCTAAAACAGCTCGGCTCCGGGAGTCTCAGTGAAAGCGTTCGGATGATGAGCATCTATCTGTACATGCTTTCCAAATACATTATCATCCAACACCGCTGGAATAAGGAGGAGGAGCATCCTCACACTGCACCGCGCTGCTGCTCAACTCACACATGCTCACACACTCCCACAGCCCCCCTTCCCAGCCGGTAACTTGTCCCGCGTGAGAATGGACGCGCGTTTCCCCAGCCGCGGGTTCACGTCGCACGGCCAGCGTGTGGAGGAAGAGACACAGCAGGGGGTCGAGACGCGGCAGGAGCTGGACTAGGACTGAGATGGGCGGCGGTGGAGGCGGCGGCTGGTGACTGCAGAAACATTCCGACGCGTCGGTGGAGAACACACATCGCCACAGCTCACGGCCGGTGCGCTCCTGGACTCGGAGAACGGACCCGGTGTGACTGGTCCGGCGTGACTGGTCATCTTACTGCCCATTGGTTTTGGTTCAGGAACTTGACCGCGCTGACGGCGTACTGAAGTGGAGGAGAACACGAGGGGGGATTTACCGGAGGGGAGAAGGTGGGATTCATGCATTGATTAGAGAAGGGCCAATATGCCAGAATGGGTCCACTGCGATATCTATTTCTCTGTGGACTGCTCTTCTACACCCAAACACACGGTGAGTTCCCCGCACGTCGCGTCCTCTCGCCTGATAATGAAAACATGATAATACCACTGCGTCTCTCCATCACTCCACCTCATCACCTGTGCGTCAAAACGATGCTGGCTGATTATCTTACTTTTCTGTTGTTGTTTGGCGTGTTTTTCGATGTGTGGAAAATCGCAAATGTAATTTGTGTTCGGATGGCCACCAAATGAACAGCAGCAATTATCCACTGTCTGGTTCATGTAGCCTAATGACCGACTGAACTAAACGTTTGAATAGTTTCACCGTCAACAGAAAGACAAGTAGCCTAGTATTTCATTTGCGCGAGAAAGATAGATAGTCATTTTTAAATCCGTTGCAAGTTGAGATCCTGGACATGAAGCAGCAATGCCTCACTCAGACCCCGTGCGGTAAACTTAATATGGACCGTTGGTCTGAGAGTGTGTTTATCTTCGAGGTCTGACGATGATGACCCATGCGGGGCACTGATCTCAAGGACCTTCTGGAGGAGTGGTGGCTCTGGGTCACCCGCAGGGCGACCTCATGTGCCTCTGTACCCCGGCGAACATCATAAATGCCTGAGCAATATGCCTCTGCATATTGTGTGAAGCACGGGGAACGTCACGCAGCAGCCTCGGAGGGGCTGAGGTGACTTCTGATTGATGGCTATAATTTGCGTTTGCTAAACGCTTTCATCACAATGCAGGTGTGATGATGGTGGTGGTGGCTGTGGTGATGACGAGGAGGATGATGATGATGATGATGATGATGATGATGATGAGGATGATGATGATGATGATTATTGAATAAATTATTTTTTCAGGTATTTTTTCTGAATTTAACAGTGAAAACAAAAAGTAAAAGTTGCAGAGGTTGCAAATTGTTGTTTTAAACCAACCTTTTTGTGAACGCTGGCAGCTGTTTCTGGTGCCATGAAAGTTAGTTGTTTTGGGCAAAACCGTCTTGGGTTGATGGTATTATTCCCTTGTTCACGGAGAGAAAGAACGTTTGTGAAACCAAAATATTAAGTCGGTCATCTCAATGAAAACTTTACATCATCATATACATGTCGTCGCTTTACATAATGTTGTTCATTTACATTCTCCTCTCACTAGCTTCTTACAACCTATCAGACGAGCAGTTTGTGCAGGTCATAGAACTAATAAATTCACACATAAGTTTAATTAAGGTAAATAAATAAATAGACGTATGTTTCCAGCCGAAATTCTGTGGAAGTAAAGTCTGGTCTACATCCTCAGACACACATTCAACACAAAAACAAACGACCAACAACAACAATATGAATGTACAGTAGAAACACAAGCAGAATAGACACTTTGACATATGTCACTGAACTCCATGCAAGGCAGCGTCTGAAGGCAGCAGGATGGCTGTGATCTCGATGAGTCACTCTGTGATACACAGAATGATATTTACAAGCATTCTGGCTTCCTGTAAAGAGCAACATCAACGGCTCACCAGTAAACCCATTACAACCCTTGCACCATTGTTATGCATCACCATAGCAACCCTCATGCCAGTATACTTCTCCATAGCATCCATCATACAACGGTTCATCTCCATAGCAACCAGAGTACCAGCATCTGTCTCCATAGTAACCATCAAACCAGTAATTGTATCCATAGCAACCATGTACCAGTAAACTCCTCCATAGCAACCATGCACCAATATACTTCCCCATAGCAACCTTGTACCAGTGTACGTATCCATAGCAACCCTGCACCAGTATGTGTCCAAAGTAACCCAAAGTGAAGACAATGCAGTGAGTGTGAAGCTGCTGAGTGTGTGAACTGTTATTGTTGTCCCACCCACTTTCAATGGGATAGATATCAGCTTTCCCAAGGCTATGAGAAGCTCATCATTTATTCCTCAGGATAATGAAAATGTCAATGAAATATAGAATTCATACATCAACAAGAGGTTTACCAGTGTGTATACTCTTCAGTTCAACTCAATTTCACAATTCATACCCTCACAATATTATTATTTTATATATTAATACAATGATTGACACTTTCTTTGTTCTAAAGATACTAAAACAAGCACGTCAGTTCTCCGGTTTTGGTACAACACAAACCTCAATCTTAAAAGGGGCGATAGTTAATCCACGTCCATAGACCCTGTAAAAACCAGTTTTCTGTTTTCTCCAAAATTGAGTTGTCCTCCCAAGGTCATCACCTAGACAACAGCCTCCTGTGTCTCCATCAACCCCACCGCAGCAGGTCAGGGGTCGAGGTTCACAGGTCGCCTTCTCACACCATCTATCAACCGCGGTCCGCCTGCTCGTCATGCTAGGCTGCGCTACACTCCCCCCCCCCCCATTAATAGAGCCCCAGTCTGGTCGATACAACGATGGAAACGCTCCTCCAAAGGCATGCAGGGAACATTTCAGTCTTTAATTGAAGGACTAGTTTGATAAACCTCATTAAAAGCTGCCTTTATCTAACAAAAACAAAAACAAAAGTACGACTGAGTGAGAGAGGGGATGAAAGTACGACAAGCACGGACTAGTGGGTCGAGAAACACGTTTTCAACGGGCGATTACTTTGCCGAACGTTGTCGTTTCTGTTTGTCCGCAGTTTGTCATAGTGTCCGTTTCGATGTAAGCGATAGCGGCCAGGGAAATGCACTCAGGTAATCATCTTCGCCGGCGGGCGAGCTTTTGGCGACGTCAGCTCCTGATGGCGCCCGTTCAGGAAACCACTAACGAGTGCCGCTGGATCAGTGCGTGGCCGGGTGTCAAAGTTACGCTGCCTATTAGTCCACTGCCGCCCACTGCCTCACACTTATTAAAAACACCCTTGAAAGGAAGAGAAATAAACCCACTCAGCAGCCAGTGGGCAGCAGTCCTGTCTGTCTTTAGCGGAGGTCTCCAGCTGTTCTGGGAGAAAGGTTTGTGAGCAGCGTTGGCGTCCAGTTCTACGCTTTAGAAGCCTTCCCACACGACTGTTTAAAGGCCATTGCCTGCCATCCAGGTGGCTGTTGACGGCAGACAATGGCCTTTAAATCAGACGTGTTAGACACCATAGAAAACCGAAGGCATTTCCGACATTCCCGGTCGGGGATTAATAAAGTTGATCTTATCTTTATATGGTCTTATAAATAATAGACATCCGGTCCTAATCAGACCTAGCCAACGACATTTGACCGATGCAGTGCAGATCAACTCATAATGGAAGCGTCTGATTTAAATGGAAATTGGAATCGAATCCATAAAGGTGGATTTCATTTAACTGACAATAAGCGCGGGTTCTCCTGCTTATTGTCCTCCCGGACCGCCGAGAGACCCCAACGAGGTAGACAGCCACACGGGCCTCTGCGTTATTTCAGCCGAGCGAGCGTCCCTTAATGAGCTAACGTGGTAAATATTACATCAGCACGGCGCTTTAATGAGTGCTTTCCCCGGCGAAGCGAGCCAACCATTTCACTTCACCGCTCAGAATTACCTCCATAGTGTGCAGATTGTGTGCTGCCTTCATCCTCCTCTGGCGCTGCTTTGCTAAGCACCATTCATTAGTGGTGTATATATGGTTTATATATATATACTGTATTTATACAGTATATATAAGCCTAATGCAGAATACAAATTAGAAGCACTTTTAATGAACCTTTTATCCGACTCATTTAGACGTTCAACAATTGTAAATGTTATAAGAATTATAAAAACGCAAGATGAAAGTGTAATTTATGCAGAACTATATGTTAAAAGGAATCAAACTGTGTCTTTTTAAGTTAAATGTCTTGTAGTAGGTCCATCTGGTACTTGGAGGCCTCTCTCTTTCCCGCCAGCGGTTTGGATTGTTTGGCGAAGGTGTAGACTAGTGCCGGGGCCGCGGGGGTCCACCCCCAGCACAAAGGTTCTGGGTTTGATTCCCGATGTCCCCTGGCCCCTCCCTGCTCCTTATGACAGGTCTGAGTTAACCTATTGATCGACCAGGACTTTGGGTGTTTGGACGACGCTGTTACCAAAAAGCCTCCTCAGATACCATGAGTGCATACGTTGGTAGCGTGGGCGGTCCCTGTGGGAATCGCACCCACAACCCTGGCAGTCTATCTCCATTATGTTGTCATCTTCACCTCCTCTTCTCCTGTACCGGGGAGGACTTGTCGTCGTTCATTATCAATCTCTCCAAGCGGAAGTATTGATAACATTAGTGTTAATAATAATAGTAATCAGAATAATAGTTTTATTATGGACAATAATATTAATAATAATTTGAATCATATAATCACATTTTTTTATGATATCCACTTAAAAAAATCGTATTAAGTCACAATAATATTATAATAATACTAATAATAAAAATAATAGAAAACATATTCTAATATTAATAATGATCATGATTATATTATATAATCATATTATATAGCTTTCTCTATTATATTAAATATTACATTACTGATCATAATGATAATAATAGTAATAATAATATATAAAATAATTCATATTCTAATATTGATAATAACGATCATATAATCATCATTCTTATTCTAATATTGATCATACTGAACATATTATAATAATTCATATTCCAATATTGATAAGGATCACATTATAATAATTCATATCCTAACATTGATAATAACGATCACATTGATTGATCGTTGATAATAATGATCACATTGATTGATTAATTATTGATAATGATCACATTATTGATTGATCATTGATAATAACGATCACATTGATTGATCATTGATCTAATGATCACATTGATTGATCATTGATCTAACGATCACATTGATTGATCATTGATCTAACGATCACATTGATTGATCATTGATCTAAAGATCACATTGATTGATCATTGATCTAACGATCACATTGATTGATCATTGATCTAAGATCACATTGATTGATCATTGATCCTAACGGTCACATCGATTGATCATTGATCCTAACGGTCCCATGCTGACCTCTGACCCCCAGGATCGCGCCTGCGCCAGGAGGACTTTGCGCCCCGCATCGCCGAGCACCCCTCTGACCTCATCGTGTCCAAGGGGGAGCCGGCCACCCTCAACTGCAAGGCGGAGGGCCGGCCCGCCCCCACGGTGGAGTGGTACAAGGACGGGGAGCGGGTGGAGACGGACCGGGACAACCCACGCTCCCAGCGCATGCTGCTGCCCAGCGGCTCGCTCTTCTTCCTGCGCATCGTGCACGGCCGCCGCAGCAAGCCCGACGACGGCAGCTACGTGTGCGTGGCGCGCAACTACCTGGGGGAGGCCCGCAGCCACAACGCCTCCCTGGAGGTGGCCCGTGAGTACCTGACGTAGCTCTATACTCGACGTAGCTCTATACTACCTGGGGGAGGCCCGCAGCCACAACGCCTCCCTGGAGGTGGCCCGTGGCCGTGAGTACCTGACGTAGCTCTATACTGACGTAGATCTATACTGACGCAGCTCTATACTGACGTAGCTCTATACTGACGTAGCTCTATACTGACGTAGC
>OLKM01001544.1:113674-118674 GCA_900291075.1 Melanogrammus aeglefinus
CCTCTCCTCCTCTCTCCTCGTCCACTTCCGTCCTACCTCCTCCTCCTCCTCCTCCTCCTCCCTCCTTCCTTCCCTCTCCCCCTCCTCTCCTCCTCCTCCTCCTCCCTCTCGTCCTCCTCTACTCCTCCTCTCCTCCTCTCTCTCCACTCCTCCTCCTCCTCCCTCTCCTCCTCTCCTCCTCTCCTCCTCCTCGTCCTCCTCCTCCTCTCCTCCCCTCCTCCTCCTCCTCTCCTCCTCCCTCCTCCTCCCCTCCTCCTCCTCCTCTCCTCCTCCTCCTCTCCTCCTCCTCCTCCTCCTCCACTCCTCCTCCTCCTCTTCCTCCTCCTCCTCCTCTCCTCCCCTCCTCCTCCTCCTCTCCTCCTCCTGTCCGCCCCTGTCCTCTCTCAGACCAGCTGCTTGGTGTTTAGCTCCTGGTGGAGACGCCACAGTAAGAGTCGTCTCTGCTGCTTCCTGCTTCGTATTCCCTCAGGCTCCCAGCTTTCCAGGATAGAGCTGGAGCCGGAGCGTTTAGGAGACGGTGGAGGAAGAGTTCTGGCACGGAGATGCAGCGATGGTAGAGGGAGGAGGGAGAGGGGGAGGGGGAGAGGGGAGACAGAAAGAGAATAGGGATGGTAGATATGGAAGAGAGAGAGAAGGAGATATGGAGAGAGAGGAGAAGAGATGCAGCGAGAGCAAGAGAGAGAACGGGAGCGAAGAGAGGGAGGGAGGAGGGACGGAGAGAGGAGGGAAGATAGGAGAGAGAGAGGAGGAGAGAGAGAGAGAGAGAGAGAGAGAGGAGAGCGAGAGAGAGAGCGGGAGCGAGGGAGGAGGGAGAGAGAGAGGAGAGAGAGAGAGAGAGAGAGAGAGAGAGAGAGAGAGAGAGAGAGAGAGAGAGAGAGAGAGAGAGAGAGAGAGAGAGAGAGAGGAGAGAGAGGGGGAGAGAGGGATTCTTCAAGCTGTGTTGAGGCATCAAACAAAGAACATATGGTCATAAAGCAGTCGGGCATTAAAAACACATCGACAACCTCACACACTTGTGTGTATGTGTGTGTGTTTGGATGTGTTAGTATTTGTGTGTGTGTGTGTGTGTGTGTGTGTGTGTGTGTGTGTGTGTGTGTGTGTGTGTGTGTGTGTGTGTGTGTGTGTGTGTGTGTGTGTGTGTGTGTGTGTGTGTGTGTGTGTGTGTGTGTGTGTGTGTGTGTGTGTGTGTGTGTGTGTGTGTGTGTGTGTGTGTGTGTGTGTTGTGTGGATGTTTGTGGAGAGTGGAATTCTCTTTCCACTGAGCCAGAAATAAACAAGATAGCGTCTTCCAAATAATGAAGTGTGTAAAGAGTTGTAATAAATGTGTGCTACGTTGCTAAATCGCAGCGTAGAGAATTAGCGGCGCTATCCAGACGCTCGCCCTGCTGCCTGAATGCTAAGCCTTCTGACTGGAAGCACCAGCGTGTGTGTGTGTGTGTGTGTGTGTGTGTGTGTGTGTGTGTGTGTGTGTGTGTGTGTGTGTGTGTGTGTGTGTGTGTGTGTGTGTGTGTGTGTTTGTGTGAATATACCTATGTGTTCATAGCTATCTGTGTATGTGTACTTTTTACTGTTTTTGTTTTTGTGCGTGTGTGTATGCACACACATGCACATTGAGTGTGATTGTGTATGTGTGTGTGTGTGTGTGTGTGTGTTTGTGTGTTTTTTGGTTCTATGTGTACTGTGTGTAGTGCATTCATATTGGGGAGCGTGTGTATACCAGTAGTGAGGTGTGAGTATGCATGTGTGTGTGTGCGTGTGTCTGCATGTACTGTATGTGTACTTGTGACTGTGTGTGACTGTGTGTATGTATGTGTACATGTGTGCTTTATGGGCTGTATAGGTGTTCAGTATCAGTGTATACCAGTGTGTGTGTTTGTTTTGTTCTGTGTGTGCTTGTGACTATTTGTGTTTGTGTGTATGTGCATGGCGCATATGTGTTCACTATCAGTGAACCTGTGTGTGTATGCGTTAGTGTGAGGATGTCTGTGTGTGTGTGTGTGGTGTGTGTGTGTGTGTGTGTGTGTGTGTGTAGTTGTGTGTGTGTGTGTGTGTGTGTGTGTGTGTGTGTGTGGTGTGTGTGTGTGTGTGTGTGTGTGTGTGTGTGTGTGTGTGTGTGTGTGTGTGTGTGTGTGTGTGTGTGTGTGTGTGTGTGTGTGTGTGTGTGTGTGTGTGTGTTAGGACTACTCTTGCGCTTATCTGAGGAGAATGTGCTGCTGATGAGGGATAAAAGATGAGCCTCTAGGGGAGGGGAGGGAGTCACATATACCCATCTATCGCTTGTGTGTTTGTGTGTGTGTGTGTGTGTGTGTGTGTGTGCGCCCAGATACGCATGCATCTGTGTGCAAGAGCCCGATTCTGTGTGGGTGGATGCGAGTGTCTGTGTTTGTGTGTTTCTGTTTCTGTTTGTGTGTATGCGTTTGAGTGTGTGTGACTGACTTTTCTTTTTGGAGTAAGTCTCTGTGTGTAAGTCTGTGTGTGTGTTCATGCATTCATCTGTATGTCTTTGTGTGTTTTGTTGGTCTGGGTCTGTTTGGTGTTTCATGTGTGTGTGTGTGTGTGTGTGTGTGTGTGTGTGTGTGTGTGTGTGTGTGTGTGTGTGTGTGTGTGTGTGTGTGTGTGTGTGTGTGTGTGTGTGTGTGTGTGTGTGTGTGTGTGTGTGTGTGTGTGTGTGTGTTTGTATATGTGTGTGTGTGTGTCAGTTTGTAAGTGTGTGTGAGCCCGTGCATCTGTTTTGTGTTTGTTGGTTTGTGTATCTGTGTGTGTGTGTGCGCAAGTATGATTTGTTTGTTACGTGACAGTGTATGTGCTACACATTCATGCATCCGTTGGCTGTATTACTGTGTTGTTTGTTCTTGTGCGTTTCCATTCAGAAGAAGTGGGTGGTTCTGCTGTTTGTGGTTCTGCTGTTTGTGGTTCGGCTGTTTGTGGTTCTGCTGTTTGTGGTTCTGCTGTTTGCGGTTCTGCTGTTTGCGGTTCTGCTGTTTGCGGTTCTGCTGTTTGCGGTTCTGCTGTTTGCGGTTCTGCTGTTTGCGGTTCTGCTGTTTGCGGTTCGGCTGTTTGTGGTTCTGCTGTTTGTGGCTCTGCTGTTTGTGGTTCGGCTGTTTGTGGTTCTGCTGTTTGTGGTTCTGCTGTTTGTGGTTCGGATGTTTGTGGTTCTGCTGTTTGTGGTTCTGATGTTTGTGGAACAGTAATAACTCTGTGACACCCAATGGAAAAACACTGGCTGCTCTAATTGCCTCTCCAGGCCCCGTTATTCAGCCCTTAATTGTTCTCTCCTCGTCACCCCTCAACGGCTCGTTAGCATTCCACAGAGAACGCCGCGAATTATGTGAGAAAAAAAAAACCCACCTAGAAATTTGTGGATTTTTTTCCTGGTAGTTGTTGCTGATGTTGGCACCGTACACTGTTCAACCCTCCAATTGAGATTGGGTTGGTAAGGAAAATGCAAAAACTGGCATGTCAAGTTTTGCTCGTCAAATGCTGACAGGCGAAACCTCAGCCTGCCTCGCTGATCAGCGGAAAGGGTTTAAAGGAGTGTGGAGTGGCGTGGGCGTCTGTTGCTGCTCTCGAGAGGGGGGAGAGGGGGGACGGCAGGGATGGGGGGGAGCAGAACTCTCAGGTAGCGGTCTAGCATCAACAACATATAAACCTTTACCTCACACTTGACAGAATGAAACACACTTTTTGAGGACGTTGGGGGTGCATTGTGAGGGCGTTGGTGCTAGGCCTCATCACAACCACATAAACCTTTACCTTAAAGTTCAATTCAACAGAATGACACACAGTGCGACGCAGTGTGAGGACGTCAGAGGCGCAGTGTGGGGGGGGCGCAGTGTGAGGACGTCGGGGCGCATTGTGAGGACGTCGGAGGCGCAGTGTGGGGACGATGGAGCTATACCTTATCACAGACACACGTAAACCTTTACCTTACACTTCAATCCGACAGAATGAAACACACACTCGATGTACAGATGATTTGTGAGGACGTTGGGGTTCATTGTGGTGGGGTTGGAGCGATGGGTCCTTATAAACATAACCCTAACCAAGCGCATGGTGAAGGTTTACTTGTTTTGGAAAGATAGTCGTATATTTTTTATACAGACGGAATAACAGCAACTACTGCTACTCCCTTTGTCTTGAAGAAATAATGAAGTCATCTATTTTCATTGTTTGGCAATCAGAGCCTCGTTATCTTGTGGCAGTTGCTTTTTTGCTAGAGTCAGCAATTTCAACCAGCCAGTGATTTAGATCTGAGTGGTGATATTTCTTTTTCGAAATAGAATTAATACCCACGTTCAACGTTTAATTTCTGTCTATTTATTAAACAAATCTGTATTTTTTTATGCCGATATGTGCTCTTGGCCACTCATAAGAGAGACCGTTTCTGGAATACAAACCAACCCAGCCGATAGACAAAGACAACGGCATATTATCCCAAAACAACTGATTTGAAAATCTTCAGCCTGTATACAATTTTCACAATTCCACCGACTGCTTCGTCTTCAACATCGTCTGCTCCTAGCGTGTAGTTGTAGCCGCTGTTCCCCTGTCTCTCTGCCAGACGTTGCGGGCGGATACACCGTCAGTACCGCTACGGTTTTGTTTACGCCATTTACCCACTGAGCCGAAGGGGAGAGAAGAAAGCGTTCTCCGCCCTAATAGGCTGCTGGGAGCGTGATTTATAGCGCAGAGGACGGCGAGGACAAAGAGCAGCGATGGAGCAGCCTTTTTTCCTCGGCGAGCAAACTGAATAATGAGTACCATTGCAACAGCTAACATTCCTGCCTGCCTGTCAGCTCCCCAGCCCCTATCCTCAACCCCTATCTCCCCTGCTCCTCATCACCGTGGATCGTCCTCCTCTCCTCCTCTCCACCTCCTCCTCCTCGCGCTCCTTTATTGTGTTCCCCGGGGACTGCTGTGGTATGTTCAGACAGGATTGTGACAGAATCACTTTTGTTCCTGATTTCCCTCAGCTTTCGACCGACTGTAATACACAGCCA
>OLKM01001544.1:123674-124814 GCA_900291075.1 Melanogrammus aeglefinus
GTGGTGGTGGTGGTGGTGGTTGTTAGTTATGGTGTTGGTGGAGGTGGTGGGGTGGTGGTGGGGTGTGGTGGTGGGTGGTGGTGGTGGGGGGAGGTTGGTGGTGGTGGTGGTGGTGGTGGTGGTGGTGGTTGTAGTTGGAGGTGGTGGTGGTGGTGGTTGTAGTTATGGTGGTGGTGGTGGTGGTGGTGGTTGTAGTTATGGAGGTGGTGGTGGTGGTGGTTGTAGTTATGGTGGTGGTGGTGGTGGTGGTTGTAGTTATGGTGGTGGTGGTGGTGGTGGTGGTTGTAGTTATGGAGGTGGTGGTGGTGGTGGTGGTTGTAGTTATGGAGGTGGTGGTGGTGGTGGTTGTAGTTATGGTGGTGGTGGTGGTGGTGGTGGTTGTAGTTATGGTGGTGGTTGTGGTGGTGGTGTAGTTATTGGTGGTGGTGGTGTGGTGGGTGGTTTGTAGTTTATGGTGTGGTGGTGGTGGGGTGAGTGTAGTTATGGTTGGTGGAGGAGTGGTGAGGTGGTGGTGGTGGTGGTGGGGGTGGTGAGTGGGGTGGTGGAGGTGGTGGGGTGGGTGGAGGGGGGTTCTCAGGCTGGGGGGTCTCTGGATGGGGGCTTCGTGTTCGTATCTCTCTCTCCTCCATGGAGGGGATCCTCCTGTTATTGATTCCCTGATTCGTACCATCACTGTGGACCCACTGTGTGTGTTGTTGTGTGTGTGGTGTGTGTGTTGTGTTGGTGTGTTGTGGTGTGTTGTGTGTGTGTGTGTGTGTGTGTGTGTGTGTGTGTGTGTGTGTGTGTTGGGGGGGCAGCATACATATATATATTGTGTGGCGGGTGCATAAGTTTGTGTGTGTGTGTGTGTGTGTGTGTGGGTGTGTGTGTGTGTGTGTGTGTGTGTGTCTGTGTGTGTGTGTGTGTGTGTGTGTGTGTGTGTGTGTGTGTGTGTGTGTGTGTGTGTGTGTGTGTGTGTGTGTGTGTGTGTGTGTGAGTGCATTTATGTGTATGTATGATGTGTGTGTATGGGAATGTATGTGTCTATGTATGCATTAGTGTGTGTGTGTGTGTGTGTGTGTGTGTGAGAGTGTGTGTGTGTAGTTGTATGTATGCATGTGTGTGGCTGAGTGTGTGTGTTGTATCATGCTTTGTGTGCGT